>CM056049.1:77405473-77667565 GCA_029574335.1 Rana kukunoris
TGACACCAAAGATGGGGCACTATTCCTCCATCTGACACCAATGATGTATTTTTTTTTACTCCCACTGACCACCTAAGAAATTGTTTACTCCCACCCACGGGCGTCCGCACAATGTTTTTTTAGGGGGGGCATCATTTTAATGTCACCCATGCAATATGAAAAATGTACATTCTCTAGGCTATATTTATATAATGATCAGGCCGTGGGTGAGGGAGGGATATCAGATGTGTAAGGAACAGACTCCCTCCAGAGGTGGTTCTGGCCAGCTCAGTAGATTGCTTTAAGAAAGGCCTGGATTCTAGGATACTAAGATTTGTAGGTAAAGTTGATCCAGGGTAAATCCGATTGCCTCTCGGGGGATCAGGAAGGAATTTTTTGCCCTCCTGTAGCAAATTGGATCATGCTCTGCTGGGGTTTTGGGTATGGAGTTGGGTGTATGGGATTGTACTGTGTTTTTTATTTTGTTTGTTTATTTTTTTATGATTGAACTAGATGGACTTGTGTCTTTTTTCAACCTGACGAACTATGTAACTATGTAACAGTGTTTTCTTATCTCTCTTCAAAGCAAAGTCCCGTATCCATTCTCTCCTGATCCGTTCCTCTGTTATCAGCCCGATAACAACTGACAAATACTCGGACACATCAGATAACAGCAGCCTGACATTTCTGTCCGGGAGGTTGCTATAAATAGAATAGCAGGTGTTTCATCAGATTAGACGACCCGTCAGAATGTGTAAGGGAAGTGACGTTTCGTCGCCGCCATCTTGCTACACCCCGCACTTCTCCATAGTAAGGATTAGGGATGAGCTTCGAGTTCGAGTGGAACATTAGTTCCACTCGAACATTGGCGGCTGTTCGCCGGTTTGGTGAACAGCGAACAATTTGGTGTGTTTGCTGCAAATTCGAAAAGCCGCGGAACACCCTGTAAAAGTCTATGGGAGAATAATAAAGTGCTAATTTGAAAGGTTAATTTTCAAGTTATTGTCCTAAAAAGTGTTTGGGGACTGGGGACCTGGGTTCTACCCCAGGGAACATGTATCAATGCAAAAAAAGATTTTAAAACGTCAGTTTTTTCTTTAGCAGTGATTTTAACCACTTAAGGAACGGACCAATATGCTGCCAAATGACCCAAGGGGTTTTTGCGAGGGGGTTAAATGAGCCTATATGTAGTGTGTGTCAGTGTAGTGTTAGTGCAGACTTACTTGTGCTGTGATCTCTCCTCAGCGGTGGTTGAAAAAAACGCAGAGGGAGAGATCACATCGCTTCCTCCTTCCTGTGTTTACACAGGAGGAGGAAGTGACAGGGCGGGGGGGGGGGGGGGCACCCGCATTGGCTGAGAGCGATCCGGAGGGGGCGAACAAAAACAAATAGCCGCCCCCTCATCCCGGATCGCTCGTACAGCCGCGCGGGCCGCCGCATGTACCGGGGGGGTCCCGATCAGACCCCCGACCCACCTCAAGGCACCAACGTATATATACGTTGATGTGCCTGTCGGTGCCATTGTGCCGGTGTAAATGTACATGCGGCGGTCCTTAAGTGGTTAATAAGGCTTAAAGTTAAATAACAAAAGTGAAATATTCTTTTAAATTTCGTACCTGGTGGGTGTCCAAAGTATGCATGTAAAATAGCGCATGTTTCCCATGCTTAGAATTGTCCTTGCACAAAGTGTAATTTCTGAAGGAAAAAAATAATTTAAAACTACTAGTGGCTATTCATGAATTGTCGGTCCCGGCAATACAGAGAAAAGTAATTGAAAAAAATCACAGGTGTCCCCCCCCCCCCAGTCCATTACCAGGCCCTTTGGTTCTGGTATGAATATTAAGGGGAACCCCTGCCATTTTTTACAAAGAATTTTATTTGTATTGCCGGGACCGACAATTCATTAATAGCGGGAGTCGTTTTAAATGACGTTTTTTTCCTTCAAAAATTACATTTTATGCAGGGAACAAAAATGAAAAAAAAAATGCATGGGGTCCCCCAAATTCCATATCAGGCTCTTTAGGTCTGGTATGGATATTAAGGTGAACTCTGCGTAATTCGAAAACAATAAGAGGTGGGGTTCCCCCAAAAAATCCATACCACACCCTTCAGGGGAACTCCGCGCCAAAATAAAAAAAAATAACGTTTCCCCCCGAAATTCCATACAAGACCCTTTATCCGAGCACGCAACCTGGCAGGCCGCAGGAAAAGAGGGGGGGGAGAGCACCCCCCTTCTAAACCATACCAGGCCACATGCCCCCAACATGGGGGGATGCTTTGGGGGTCTGTGACTCCTCAAAGCACCTTGTCCCCATGTTGATGGGGACAAGGGCCTCAACCCGTCATGTGACCTTGCCCCCCTCTGACGCAAGGAGAAATGCCGGGTTTTCCCGTTGAAGTAAATGGGTGGTTTCCATCCCTTGTGTCAGAGGGGGGTGGGATCACGTGACGGGTGATACATGTCCCCTGGGGCAGGATCCGGGGCAAAACACTAGGACAATAACTTGCATATTAACCTTTAAAATTAGCACTGATTTTTCATGTTCTTGTCCCATAGACTTTAACGATGTTCACATGTTCGAACACATTTTTTGCCTGTTTGCATGTTCTGGTGCAAACCGAACTGGGGGGTGTTCGGCTCATCCCTAGTAAGGATACACAGAGAAGGGGGAAAGCGGACATGTTGTTACACCGACAAGAGTTTAGCATTTTACTCTTATTATTAACAGTAAAGTGACTTTAAATAGTGAAATACAGTACGGTGGAACCTCGGATTATGAACATAATCCGTTCCAGGAGAATGCTCGTAATCCAAAGTACTCGCATATCAAAGTGAGTTTCCCCATAGAAGTCAATGGAAACTAAAATAATTAGTTCCGCATTGACTTCTATGGCTTGCAATACTGCATGTGGCCAGAGGTGGGGTGTGCCGAAGAGCCTTGGAAACACTTAGGCCCGAGAACAGCTTGGCTGAACTCGGAAAACCTTGGAAAGGCTCAGGAACTGAGTATTTACGAGTATCTCTGAGCACTTCCGAGCGGCTTTGAATGGCTCGTGGTACTGCACACCACTGTGACTTGAGTCCTGCTCGTTTTGCGAGACAACATTTGCAAACCAAGTCAGTATTTTTAAAAATACAGTGCTCGTATTGTCCGAGGTTCCGCTGTACTTAGAACTCCGTCTGATTGATTAGATGTTGAATTTTAAAAGCAGCAAACTTCTGTCAGATTAGCAAACCTCTGAGATGAGCAGGCTTGACACTGCTTATAAAATTAAATATCTAACCAGTTAGACGTTCTATGTATTGTATTTCACTATATAAAGTCACCTAATAGTTAAAAATAAGTGTAAAATATAAAACTCTGGTGGGTGTAACAAGATGTCCGCTTTCCCCCTTCTCAGTGTATCCTTACTATGGAGGAGTGAGGGGTGTAGCAAGATGGCGGTTACTGAATGTCACTTCCGTTACACATTCTGATGGGTCGCCTAATCTGATGAAACACAGACAGCTGGCGCTGTTACAAAATCACATCTGAGAGTCTCTGCCTATGATGAGAAGGGGTGTGTGCCTTTCCTCCAATCAGCAATGTTCGCTATTGTGGCTGTATGCCAAGACATCACACTCTATGTTAAATAGAAAGAGAAAATTTCCTAACACGATCTGAACTTTCTAAACAGCATATAAATGTGAAGACAGCAGATATAAATGTAAAACCTATGTAGGGAGAATTGATTCATCTCAGTGTATCATCTGAGGGTGAGGGTTTACATTATTATTATTATACACGATTTATATAGCGCCAACAGTTTTCACAGCGCATAAGGGAGACAGCACAATTACAGTACAGTTCAATACAGAAGGTACAGGAAGGCTCTGCTCGTAGAGCTTACACTCTAAAGGGAGGGGGTGGTGGTACAAAAGGTAATACCCTAATTTACATCCACTTCAAGATCAAAGGGCCAGATTCAGAGAGCCATTACACCGGCGTTACAGGAGATGCGCGGCTTAAGTCTAAATCTGCGCATGCGTATCGATGCGCCGCATCCCCAAAATGATATACGCATGAAATCAAATTTTTTCGACCGGCGTAATTTCGATAGACCGGCGCATCCGTGCACGCAAAACTGCGCTAGACACACCATTGATTTGCTATTCAAATATGCAAATGAGGGAGTTACGGGGATTCATAAAAGTAAGTTGGTGCAGCGCAGGCTACGCGCTGTGCGCAACAGCTGCACGTCCTGTCTAAAATGAGTCCATATAAAAGGTGGTATAAAATTATACAATCCGTCTACATGACAGCTAAAGCAACACTGTTAGGGCCGAGCTGAGCAGTCACACTTGCAGGTCAACAAACTGTATGCCAACATGCCAGGGACATCCTTGCTCATATTTATACTACTGACTTTAGAGGAGCAAAGAAGGAGGAGGGCACGGAGGAGGGCACGGGAGAGGATATACCATACACGCATAGACATCTTTGGCATGAGTGATTCTGAGGTGTATCGCATCTTCAGATTCACCCCTGCTGCCATCATGGAATTAACCACAACCCTGCAGGAGTACATCACCAGCCCAACACACCGCTCACATGCAGTGCAGCCACTGGTCAAGATCCTGGCAACACTGCATTTCCTTGCCACTGGCTCTTTTCAAAGAACAAGTGGAGTGGTGGCTGGGATGTCACATGAGCCTCCATGAGCAGATGTGTGCACCAGGTTATCCCAGCAATCCTCAGACGCATGGCCAACCAAATCATCAAACCCACCCAGGAGGACCTGCGGCTGAAGGCAATGACAGATTTCTACAGAATTGCCAGATTCCCACGCACCGTGGGGGCCATTGATTGCACACATGTGGCACTCCAGCCCCCCCGTGAGACAGAGCACATATACTGCAATCGGAAGCATTGGCATTCCATCAACATACAGGTGATAGTCGATGACCAAGGCCTCATATGGCACGTCCGTGCCAAACACCCCGGATCCAGCCATGACAGCTACATATACAATCAGAGCCCCATCCCAATGAAATTCGAACAGAATGTGTATGGGGACACCTGGCTGGTTGGTGAGTGACATGGGTGGCAGGCATGACTGTCCCCCCCATGATGCACACATCACAAGGGACAGATGCACTACTAACATCCTCCTGTCTTTTCCCTTCCAGGTGACTCTGCATATGCACTTGGACCCCATCTCATGACTCCTATCCGGAACCCCCAAACCCCAGGAGAGGAAAGATACAATGAAGCCCACGCCCAAACCCGTGCAGTCGTGGAGCGCACCTTTGGCCTCCTGAAGTCACGTTTCCGATGCCTGGATAAGTCTGGGGGTACCCTGTTGTATTCCCCAAACTTCGTGTGCCAGATCATCGGTGCATGTTGCATGCTGCACAACTTCGCAGTGAGAAAGGGCCTGCAGATTGACATACGTGATGACCTGACCCCTGAACCAGACAATCCCCCCCCTAACCGAGGCTACCCCGTCTTCCGAGGAAAGAGCAGCCAGGAGACAGCTCACATTAGGCATCTTTGCACGTTAAACACACACATTAATCATGGCACAATGAGAATGCATGCATGCACACCACTGTGGTCCCTAGCACAGACACATCATATCCTCATCAAATTGGATTAGCACAAGCCCACCATGCAGGACTTGTGAGCAGCAACGCCAGGCCACGGCTCCAATTATGTCACTGTACATTCATACAACATTTACACGGACCTAGGGATCACTTCTCCATGGTTCTGGGGAACCCTTCTCCACCACAAATGAGGGTGACACCCCTTTTCTGGCAGGAATGTCACCCCCACATTCAAAAATCATTCACAACCCTCAAAAAAAAAAGTGTCCAGCAAAAACCAAAAAATTTCCAGCAAAAAAAAAAAGTCCAGCACAAAGAAAAAGGGGGGGAAACAAAATTAATGCCGCTGGCGTGACCCACGCCTGGCGCGCCCACGGCCATGGCCCCGGCTCCTCAGGGGAGACTCATGGGGGGGGTAATACGGGGAAGGAGGAGCAGCCCCTGGTCTCTGCCCACCTGGCGGCCTGCCCTTCAAGGCCACGGCTATTCTGTTCAGGCCAGCATTTAGTGTTGCCGTATTGGCCTGGATAGCCTGGGTGATCTGGCCGGCCCTTCATTTGCATGGGGTCACGGCTCATTTCAATGTAACACGCCCACGTCCTTCCCAATTTGAATTACTCCGCCTTACGCCTCGGGAATTACGTTGCACCGGCGCAAATTTCTGCGCAAATACTACGAGGATACGGTGATTGCGCCTCTACATTGTGCCGGTCTAACGTAAAGGAGGTGCGCTACTCCGGTCAAAATATGCGCCAATGTACCTGAATCTGGCCCAAAGTTTCTTTTGGCGTTCAGAGAGAGACCCTGGTGCAAACCGTGTCTAAAAGTGGCGCAGCATAGGCCAAATTCAACTACCTGTTCTAGACAGGTACATGAATTTGGCGCACGATGTGCCACTTTTAGAATGCATGGGAGACACTCTAAAAAAATCTATCTCTACCAGTCTTTATGAATTCCAGGGACAGTCTTCAGGGTATTGTAATCTGTCATAAACAAGTTATTAATTGCACCTTTTTTCAGTTTTAGAGAAGTAACCAGTTTTTTTTTCCCTTCTCTGAATAGTGGAAGAGGAGCCAAGATTTACAACACAATGAAACTTGTACAAAAGCTGGAATGCAGCAAAAGTGCTGATACTGTAGGCGATATTGTCATGAACGAGGCACTGTTTCTAAATAGATTCAGGAAGGAAGAAGAATCATGCTGTGAACATGGTTAAGCGAGCCAAATAAACAGCTAATTAACTGTGTAGTTTGTTGAGCTTTCTGGGATTTTTTAATGGACATGGCTAAGAGAATTATCAATGCTGTCATTTCATTGTGCTTTTTGCATTGCAAATTACTGTACATTCTTACATGGAAAAAATTGAGGATAATTCCGTTCATTATGAACGCCCAGACTATGACTTAAAGGAAAACTAGAAAAGTTCCAGGCAGTGTTTATTGCACACATTTTATGTACCTTAGAGCCGGTTCACACAGGCATGACTCGTCAGACAACTTAGTCGCCTGAAAAGTCGCGTTCCGTTCTGTACAATGGAACCGTTCTAATAGGAGCGACTCAAGTCAATCCGACTTAGAAAAAGGTTCCTGTACTACTTTGAGACTACTTCAGAGCATCATTTTGCAAGTCGTCTTTAAAGTCGTGGGCAGATCGCCTTGCCGAGTCGCTCGGAAAGTCGTGCCGCCCCTGTGTGAACCGGCTCTTAATATCTGTAGAAAATCTTTATTTTCCAAATAAACATTGACTACAGAGTGCACAAAAAGTGCACTGGTTTTGCAGAGCATTCTTGGTTTTAGAAAGAGAGAACACAGCAGTAGCACGATCGGTTTGGACCGATGGAAACCGAACCTCAGTCCATTTTCATCGGTTTGAACCCATCGCGTGTACGCGGCCTTAGGGACAGGATCTCTTAACTGCTTGCCGACCAGCCGCCGCAGTTATACGGCGGCAGGTCGGCTCTCCTGGGCGAGAGCCCGTAGCTCTACGTTGCCCCTGAGTCCTGTGCGCGTGCCCGGCGGGCACGATCACCGCCGGGCACACGCGATCGCTCGTTACAGAGCGTGGACCGGGAGCTATGTGTGTAAACACATAGCTCCCGGTCCTGTCAGCGGGGGAAACGCTGATCTTCTGTTCATACAATGTTTTAGATTTCCCCTAGTAAGCCCACCCCCCCATACAGTTAGAACACACCCAGGAACACACTTAACACCTTCCCCGCCCCCTAGTGTTAACCCCTTCACTGCCAATGGCATTTTTTATAGTAATCCAATGCATTTTTATAGCATCGATCGCAAAAAAAATGCTAATGGTCCCAAAAATGTGTCAAAAGTGTCCGAAGTGTCCGCCATAAGGTCGCAGTACTGAAAAAAAAACGCTGATCGCCGCCATTACTAGTAAAAAATAATAAAAATGCAATAAAAATACCCCCTATTTTGTAAACGCTATAACTTTTGCGCAAACCAATCAATAAACGCTAATTGCGATTTTTTTTTTAGAAAAATATGTAGAAGAATACGTATCAGCCTAAACTGAGGGAAAAAAAAGTTTTTTATATATTTTTGGGGGATATTTAATACAGAAAAAAGTAAAAAATATTGCATTTTTCAAAATAGTCGCTCTATTTTTGTTTATAGCGCAAAAAATAAAAACCGCAGAGATGATCAAATACCACCAAAAGAAAGCTCTATTTGTGGGAAAAAAAGGACACCAATTTTGTTTGGGAGCTACGTTGCACGACCGCGCAATTGTCAGTTAAAACGACACAGTGCCGAATCGCAAAAAGTTCTCTGGTCATTGGGCAGCAATATGGTCCGGGGGTTAAGTGGTTAAAGTGTATGTCCAGCCAAAATCTTTCTGCTTAAAGTAGTTCTTAATAAAAAAAAAAAAAGTAGTTTTAAAGGCTCAAAGTTTTTTACCTTTATGTATTCTATGCGTGAAGGCAAAAACCTTTTGTGTGCAGCAGCCCTCAGCTTCCCCTCAGCATTAACACATCTATTCTCAAGGCAAAATACAGTAGGAAATGGATACCAAGCGCCCTGAGGCGATTCAGTTTGCATGTGTTGCGCTATACAAGTTTTTCACTCACTCACTCACTCACTCACTCACTTACCTGAGCCCCACATCGATCCAGAATTGTGCACAGCAGCTGCGGCTCTCCGGGGATTCTCACTCCTCATTGGCTCCTATTGCTGTCACTCACAGCCAGTGAGCCATTCAGGAAAGAGATGGGAAGGAGCGAGCAATGACTGTGTGTGTGAATGGACATGCAGGGCCATAGCTCGGGGGCAAGCACGCTTGGGTGCTTCCAGAGCAAACTGCTTGCAGGGTCAGGAGTGCCGATGAAAGACCTGAAAAGAGAACCATTACACAGAGCAGGTGAGTATAACATGTTTATTATTTTTTTTTTTTTAACCACTTAAGACCCGGACACTTACGCTGCTAAATGACCCAAGGTGTTTTTACAATTCGGCGCTGCGTCGCTTTAACAGACAATTGCGCGGTCGTGCGACGTGGCTCCCAAACAAAATTTGCGTCCTTTTCTTCCCACAAATAGAGCTTTCTTTCGGTGGTATTTGATCGCCTCTGCGATTTTTATTTTTTGCGCTATAAACTAAAATAGAGCGACAATTTTGAAAAAAATCACTATTTTTTTACTATTTGTTATAAAAAAAATCAAATAAACTAAATTTTAGTAAAACATTTAGGCCAAAATTTATTTAGCCACATGTCTTTAGTAAAAAAAAAAAAAAAGTAATAAAAAAAATAGCTACCTAGCGGGAACAGCGACACTAATACAGCGATCAGAAAAATGATCGCTTAGTGACGCTGGCAATAGGGAGTGAAAGGGTTAACTAGGGCGGTGATCAGGGGGTTAAAACTTTATTAGGGGGGGTGGGGGGGCTATCATGAACCTAACAGTAACTGTTTTTACACTGCCTGTCACACTGACACTAAATGCAGTGATTAGATCACTGCATTCAGTGACACTGTGACAGGGGGGTGGGGGGGGGGGCGATCACAAGGGGTTAATATGCCTATGTGAGTGTGTGTCAGTGTTGTGTTGGTGCACACTTACTGTGGATGTCTTCTCTCATCAGCAGCGCTGGGAAACAGCGCTGCGATGAGAGATTACATCATTTCCTCCTTCCTGTGTAAACACAGGAGGAGGAAGTGACAGGCTGGGAGCGCGCTCCCATTGGCTGGGAGCGATCGCGGGGGGGGCGGAAAACACGGACATCCGCCCGCTCGTCGGCGATCGCTCCCAGAGCCAGGGGGACCGCCGCACGCCGCAGAGGGGGTCCCGATGGGACCCCCGAACCGCACTAAGGCGAGGACGTAAATTTACGCCCTTGTGCCTGTACGAGCCATGTTGTGGACGTACATAGGCGTGCGGGGGTCCTTAACTGGTTAAACAAACAAGCCATTGGTATCACTTTAATTTGGGATAGAGTAGGGAAGCCACAGAATCACCCTCATGCTTTTACAGCTATCAGAGGCAATTAGACAGAAATAAAAAAATGCTTTTCCTGGTAGAGAAGTGGAAATGCTAGAACATGTGTCAGATTTTTATTTCAACCTGTGTCCCTGTTGCAGATCTTCTATTTCTTGTCTGAAGAAACCATTGTAAGCAGAACAGAAGTTAGGGTTAACCTTTTTAACAGAGACCCAGATAACAGTAGAGGGGTTCAGGGGTTCTATGCTTTTTCCATCCAATCCAAAAATGTTTTTGGCTTTACATACCATTTAAAGTGTAAGTAAACCCTCCTATTGTTTTCAGCCAAGGAAGCTGCCATCTCTGCCTCTGTTTAATCTATGATGTTGCACATGTGATCAGTTATGACACCAGCCATTGGATGGTTTCATAGTTTGGTTGAGAGTGTTACATTTCTGGCATGTTACTTCCGCTTTAAGGAAGTCATATGAAGCCACACAGAGCAGTAGTATATGTGCTGTTTCTGTTAGGCATTTGACTATCTATGTAACAGGGCACCTCTGGGCACTTCCATGTTTCCATACGGAGAACCATCTAGGGTAGGACAGCAGATAATATGGATCTCCCATAAATAGGTACTCACACTAGTCTATTTATCTTCAAATAATCTGGCCACATATTATGATCCAGATAATCAGCAGCAGAACTAAAATTATGGATGCCCAGGAGATAATGAAGAGATGACCATATACATAAAATATATAGTCATATTATTATTACCATCTCTGCCATTGAGTTAGGTGGCAGACTTTCCTGAAGGTAGCCCCCTCTGGCAAGGGCACAAAATGTGCCTCTGGTCCCCAAGGTGGGAGTCCCACCTACACTGTGTATCTAGTGGTTAGTGGAACAAAATGTAATCTGATCAGGTGTGTATGTGCACTCATATTGCTGTATGGAGCCTCCCTAAAACAAAAACTGAAAACAAATCTGCATATCTCATCTCTGTCCCAAATCCTCAAAAATAAAAATTTTATTCCTCATTATAGGATAGTGGACAAAGTGATGCATTAACTTCTTGTTCCCTCTAGATCACAGGTGTCAAACACAAGGCCCGCAGGCCGAATCCGGCCCTCCAGGCCATTTCATGTGGCCCTTGCACCTCTCATGCAACTGCAAGAGCGCTCTAGCTCTCCTTTGGTCCTACTCCAGACCATTACTTTCTGCTTTCAAGCAATGCATCCAGCTTCTTCCCAGCAGCACCATAAGGGAAGAGGTGCACTGTGATGTATGGGAGAGTGGGTTACTCAACTTCTGACAGTGGGGTGGCTCTTGACAGCTAATGTAAAGGGAAGGGGAATGCGCTGGACATCTAATCTTACAGATACAACCGGCCCTTTTGAGGGCAATCATAATGCTAATTCAGAATGTCTAGTTTATACTACATACAGTATACAGCCAGATATTAGGATCCACTTAAAGTGATTGTAAATTATTTCATCAAGGGGGAAAATTTCTCACGGTAAGGGCAAATGAATAAATATGAAATAAATTAATAAATGAATAAATATAAGTGAATAACTCCAGCAGCAACACTAAACATGTGATATACACGTAACAATAAAGATGTGGAAAGGATGAGTTGCGCTTAGAAACACAACCTGATATTGTGTTTAAAAATGAAAACAATGATAAGTGATAAATATAGATACATAAATAAATAAATAAATCAAAGGACAACGTCTTTTATGACGAAACCAGTCAGGGCGGAGCCACGTTAACGTGACCCCGGAAGCACGGGCGCACATTGTTACTGCTTTTATGTTTGTATTTATGCCTGTCTAGCCGGCAATTTTAAATGTTTTACGTGTACTATTGCTGCACACGATTTTTTAAATAATTCCTATTTGATGGTACTTCACCATTTAAGCCCTCGTTTTTTCTCCTGGGTTTTCCCAATGGGATTTGGAGTCTCAAAGAATAGACGAATATCTATTGTAAAAAAATAAAAATTATTAAATAGAAAAAGTTTGATTGCAAAGTTTGAGCTCTGGTTAATACATGTACAGCAGGGTAACCAAAATGTATGGTAACATTATACATCATAGGGACAATGTGTTACAAGTTACATTACACCATAGGATGCATAAGCATACCCCATGCTTATGCACCCTATGGTGTAACTTAACTTGTAACACATTGTCCCTATGATGTATAATGTTACCATAAATTTGGGTTACCCTGATGTATATATATTAACCAGAGCTCATACATTGGGGATCGAAAGTTTGGGCACCCCAGGTAAAAATTTGTATTAATGTGTATAACGAAGCCAATGAAAGATGGAAAAATCTCCAAAAGGCATCAAATTACAAATTAGACATTCTTATAATATGTCAAAAAAAGTTAGATTTTTTTTCCATCATTTACACTTTTAAAATTACAGAAAACAAAAAAATTGCGTCTGCAAAAGTTTGGGCACCCTGCAGAATTTAAAGCATGCACTGCCTCCTTTGCAAAGCTGAGACCTGCCAGTGTCATGGATTGTTCTCAATAATCGTCTGGGAAGACCAGGTGATGTCAATCTCAAAGGTTTCAAATGCCCAGACTCATCTCACCTTCCCCCAACAATCAGCACCATGGGTTCTTCTAAGAAGTTGCCTAGAAAACTTAAAGTGAAAATAGTTGATGCTCACAAAGCTGGAGAAGGCTATAAGAAGATAGCAAAGCGTTTTCAGATGTCAAAATCCTCTGTTCAGAATGTAATTAAGAAATGGCAGTCATCAGGAACAGTGGAATTTAAAGCAAGATCTGGAAGACCAAGAAAAATATCAGACAGAACAGCTCGCAGGATTGTGAGAAAAGCAATTCAAAACCCACGTTTGACTGCACGATCCCTCCAGAAAGATCTGGCAGACACTGGTGTTGTGGTACACTATTCCACTATAAAGAGATACTTGTACAAATATGGTCTTCATGGAAGAGCCATCAGAAGAAAACCTCTACTACGTCCTTACTAGGGATGAGCTTCGCGTTTGATACGAACGCATGTTCGACTCGAACATTGCCTGTTCGATCGTTCGTCGAAAAACAAACAAAACGGGTCGTTCGCGCCAAATTCGAATGACGCGCAATGGCCCATAATTCACTGCGGCGTTGTGCGCTGATGATTGGCCAAGCATGCACCATGACCCTACATGCTTGGCCAATCACAGCGCCCAAAAAACGAAGAGCCATAATTGGCCAAAGCCTAGGTGCTTTGGCCAATTATGGCTCAGGGCTTTAGCACACGCCCCACACTATAAAAGGCCGCCTTCCGGGCGGCCTCGTGTAGTTTTTTCCGGCTTTGTTACAGAGAAGTCAGACAGACAGTCAGTTAGAAAGAGAGCGATAGATAGAGACACAGTGGGGCTGATTTACTATTGAAGCTGCGCTGCGCCGGTTCATGCCTTAATTAGTGCGCTGGATGAAGCCTTAATTAGGCGCATGAACCGGCCGCAGCAGCAGTGCAATGCAATTGATAAGTAAAGCCGCCGCCAAACTCCCTGTTAAAGTCTATGGGGGAAATCTTAAGTGTTTATTTTAAAGGCTAACCTGCAAGTTTTGTCCTAAAAAGTGTTTGGGGACCTCAGTCCTGCCCCAGGTGACATGTACCAATGTTTTTTTTAATTTTTATTTTTTATAGGACGTTTTTTTCGGGAGCAGTGATTTTAATAATGCTTAAAGTGCAACAATAAAAGTGAAATATTCCTTTAAATTTCATACCATGTGGGGCTTTAATGTCAGCATGTGAAAAAGCGCACTTTTCCCGTGGTTAGAACTGTCCCTGCACAAAATTACATGCTCAAAAGAAAAAAAGCCGTTTAAAACTGACTCGCGGCTTTAATGAATTGTCGGCTCCCGGCAATTGCAGGAGAATTCATTCATAAAAAACGCCAAAAAAAAAAGCGTGAGGTTCCCCCTAAATTCCATTAGAAGGCCCTTTAGGTCTGGTATGGATATTAAGGGGAACCCCGCCGTCATTTAAAAAAAAAAATGAGGTGGGGTTCCCCCCAAATATCCATAACCAGACCCTTCAGGTCTGGTGTGGATTTTAAGGGGAACTCCACCCCAAATTTAAAAAAAATGGCGCGGAGTTCCCCCTAAAATCCACACCAGACCCCTTATCCGAGCACGTTGACCTGGCCGGCCGCAGAAAAGAGGGGGGGGACAGAGTGCGGCCCCCCCTCTCCTGAACCACACCAGGCCACATGCCCTCAACATTGGGAGGGTGTTTTGGGGTGCCCCCCAAAGCACCTTTTCCCCATGTTGATGAGGACAAGGGTCTCTTCACCACAACCCTTGCCCGGTGGTTGTGGGGGTCTGCGGGCAGGAGGCTTATCGAAATCTGGAAGACCCCTTTAACAAAGGGGCCCCCCAGATCCCGGCCCCCCACCAATGTGAAATGGTAATGGGGTACATTGTACCTCTACCATTTCACCAAAAAAAAAGTGTCAAGTGTTAAAAAAGACAAGAGCCGGTTTTTGACGAGTCCTTTATTATCTTCTTTCTATTTCTTTTCTTCTTTCCTTCGGGTTTCTTCTTCCTCCTTCTTCTTCCTCTGCTTCTGTCTTGGGTCTTGTAGTGCCGCATCTTGACCGGCGTCTTCTTCCATCTTCTTCTCCTTCTGCCGTTCTTCTCGTCTGCATCTTCTTCTGGTTCTTCTTTGCCGGAGGCGCCGCTTCCAATTGAAATCCCCGATGTGTGCCGGACCACGCCCCCCTCTGACGCCACGGGCAAGCTCTTATCAAAGTCCCTGTGTGGTGCCTGTGCATCAGAGGGGGGCGTGGTCACATGTCAGAGGGCGGGGAATTCAATTTGAAGCTTGTGCGCGGCTTCTTCTTCGCCGGAGCCTCGGCTTACAATTGAATTCCTCGCCCTCTGACATGTGACCACGCCCCCCTCTGACGCACATGCACTACACAGGGACTTTCCTAGGGGATTACCCGTGGTGTCAGAGGGGGGCGTGGTCCGGCACACAGCGGGGAATTTAATTGGAAGCGGCGCCTCAGGCGAAGAAGAAGATGTGGACGAGAAGGACAGCTGAAGGAGAAGAAGATGGAAGAAGACGCCGGTCAAGATGTGGCACTACAAGACCCAAGACAGAAGCAGAGGAAGAAGGAGGAAGAAGAAACCCAAAGGAAAGAAGAAAAGAAGAAGAAAGAAGATAATAAAGGACTTGTCAAAAACCGCCTCTTGTCTTTTTTAACACTTGACACTTTTATTTTTTGGTGAAATGGTAGAGGTACAATGTACCCCATTACCATTTCACACAGGGGGGGCCGGGATCTGGGGGGCCCCTTTGTTAAAGGGGTCTTCCAGATTTCGATAAGCCTCCTGCCCGCAGACCCCCACAACCACCGGGCAAGGGTTGAGGGGATGAGGCTCTTGTCCCCATCAACATGGGGACAAGGTGCTTTGGGGGGCACCCCAAAGCACCCTCCCAATGTTGAGGGCATGTGGCCTGGTACGGTTCAGGAGGGGGGGGCCGCACTCTGTCCCCCCCCTCTTTTCTGTGGCCGGCCAGGTCAATGTGCTCGGATAAGGGGACTGGTGTGGATTTTGGGGGAACTCCACGCCATTTTTTTTTACATTTGGGGTGGAGTTCCCCTTAAAATCCACACCAGACCTGAAGGGCCTGGTATGGATATTTGGGGGGAACCCCACGTCATTTTTTTTTAAATGACGGCGGGGTTCCCCTTAATATCCCCTTAATATCCATATCAGACCCCCACTCTTTTTTTTTTTTTTATGAATGAATCTTCTCCCAATTATAGCAGCAAGTCAGTTTTAAACGGCTTTTTTCCTTCAGAATTTCACTTTTCACATGCTGACATTACACCCAGGGCCGCCATCAGGGGGGTACAGGCAGTACACCTGTAAGGGGCCCGGGGGTCCGGAGGTGCCCAGGTGCCTGGAGGCCCCCAGGGCCCCAGATGGTAACCCCCCTCTTTTTATAATTTTTTTTTAAATATATTTTTGAATATTTTCTTTTTTTTTTTATTAAAAGGGCCAATTTTTTTGCTTTTATTTTTTTAGCAGTCCGGAGGTCCCCAGGGCCCCGGATGGCAACCCCCCATTTTTTCATTTATTTTTTATAAAAAAATATATTTAATATATCTTTATTTTAGTTTTTTTATTAAAGGGCCAATGTTTTTTTTAGGGGAGATCCCCAGGGCTTCAGGTGACAACCCCCCTTTTTTTGTAAAAAATAAATAATTTTTATATATTTTTTTATTTATTTTAAATTTTTATATTTTATATATATAAACCTCTGGGCCCTTTAATAAAAAAGAAATACATATATATATATATATATATATATATATATATATATATATAATATTATTATTATTAAGGGGCCCAGAGGGCCCCAGATGACGACCTTTTTTCTTATAAAAATGTTTTAAATGTTTTATACTTTATTTTAATTTCTTTTATATATAGATATATTTTGAGTAAAAGGCTCAGGGGTACCAGGGCCCCATGTTATTTTGGTTTATATATTTTTTTATATATTTTTTAGTAAAGGGCCCAGAGGTCCCCAGGCAACCCCCTTGTTTTTTTTAAATGTTTATTTATTTTATATATGTATTTCTTTTTTATTAAAGGGCCCAGAGGTTTATTTTTATTAAAGGGCCCAGAGGCCCCCAGGGACCCCGGATGGCTACCACCCTTTTTTTATATATATTTTTCTTTATTTCTTTATTTGTAAAGGAACCCCCCGCTTATCAAATTGTGGCAACCCCCCTTCTCAATTTCAGACGGCAGCACCCAGCAACCCCCCCCCCCCCCGGTTCTCTGCTCCAGGGGGCCCATGCCTGAAGCTGTGTAATTCCTGATGGTGGCCCTGATTACACCCCCCCATGGTACAAAATTTAAAGGAATATTTCACTTTTTTTGTTGCACTTTAACCACTTCCATACCGCGCCTATTCTGGCACTTTTCTCCTTCATGTAACAATTATATTTTCTTCCTTGAAAATTACTCAGGACCCCCAAACATTATATATATTTTATTACCAGACACCCTAGGGAATAAAGTGGCTGGCATTTTTCATGACAAATTTCCAACGGTATTTGCGCCAACATTTTTCTAATGCCTTTTCTTTTTTCCTTAAAAAAAAACCTGTTTCATGAATTAAAAAATAACAAAGCAGTAAAGCTAGCCCAATTTTTAGGGATAATGTGAAAGATGATGTTACACAGAGTAAATAGATACCTAACTTGTCACGCTTTCATATTGCGCACACTCATGGAATGGCACTAAACTTCGTTATTAAAAATCTCCATAGGTGACGCTTGACTTTTTTTTTTAGGTTACCAGTTTAGAGTTAGGCTCCATGCACACTGGACTTAAAAAACGTTGATTCTACAGGTGTTTGACGTGTTTTTCTCCTGCCTCTAGAAGCACTCCTATTGTGCTCTATGTGTCTTTTCACATTATTGACTGCTACAGGCGTTTTCTGTCAGGGACGTTCAGAGGCAGGAAAAAAAACCCTTCTCTATCGCGTTTTCTGGAGGAGTTTAGAAGCTGTAAAAACGTCAGTCTCTCCTAAACTCTCCTAAACTCCTCTGAACTCTTCTGAACGTCAAGTGCCAATGTTTTTTTAGGTGTGTTGTGGGAGTAAAAACTTTTGCAGAGGGGAGTGTAGTGCAAAAAACGCCTATAAACTAAACTCTCATAGACTCGCCTAAACTTTGTAGAATATGCTTTCATTTTGTATCTTTTATGCAACGTTTTTCAAGCTAAAAACGTTGACGTTTTTTCTGCTACTAGTGTGCATGGAGCCTTACAGAGGAGGTCTAGTGCTACAATTATTGCTCTTGCTCTAACGCACGCTATGATACCTCACATGTGGGGTTTGAAGGGTGGGACTTGAATGCGTGTTCGCTTCTGAATGCGAGCTACTAGGAACAGGGGCATTTACATTAAGATTTTTTTTTTTTTTTTTAACTTAATATTTTTCTTTTTGCACTTGTTTGTCCCTTTTTTTGTATTATTTTTCACTTTTCTTCCTATTACAAGGAATGTAAACATCCCTTGTAATAGGACTAGTGTGTGACAGGTCCTCTTTATGGAGAGAGGCGGGGTCAATAAGACCCCACATCTGTCCTCCAGGCTGGAAAGCATGAAATTGGAAAAAAAAAACACTGATCTCATGCTTTCAGCTGCGATCATGTTCGTTCAGCACAGTGGTGTAGTGTATAGCACGTTCACCTAGCAGCAAAATGGTTGCTGGTTCGAATCCCGCCCGTGACACCATCTGCCTGGAGTTTGCATGTTCTCCCTGTGCCTGCTTGGGCTTCCTCCCACAATCTCAAAACATGCTGTAAATTGTATCCTGTCTAAATAAGCCCTAATATGCAGTAGGATATTTAGGTTTTGTGCTGCCCTAGGCCTGACCAAATTTCTGCACCCCCTAATAGAAAAATGACCCACCCTTCCTGTCAAGGCCACACCCTGTTTTTTTATGACCCACCCAGGAATTTTCAGGGGACACACATAAGTTCTGTGTGGGGGGGGGGGCACAAGAGTCCCTTAATTTGCCTAGTTTTTCTATCACTTCCTGTTTGGCTATGGGGCAGGAAGTGAAGGCCAATCTCCCCAAACAGACAGGGATAATACAAAATAAACTGACAGGGCTTATAACCCTTCCCCCCCAACTCTATCCAAAATGAAAGAAAACAAAAAAAGAAGTGTTGATTATAGTTCCAGTTTAACCCCAAATTTCAGATAATTTTATTGAGAGGCTTAAGAAAATATAACCATGCCAATAGGTCAGGGTCCAGCGTTGCTAATATGTATGAATGTGTGTTAGGGACCCCCACAAACACCACCCAATGTAAAATAAACAATTTTCTTGTTTGTTTTAGGGATGCCTGCACCCCTGATAGGGTAAAGACACCTCACAAATGTTGTCACTTTCTACTTAATTCATTTACTTCCTGCCACATAGCCAAGCAGGAAGTGAGGGTAAAACCTGATTAATGTCTTGTTGGGGACACACAGATCAATCTAAATAGTTTCCCATTATGGAAATTGCATTTTGCTGTGTACACCCCAAATTAGTAGGGATCTGGGACTTTGGGGTCCATTTACTAAAGGCAAATCCACTTAGCACTACAAATGGACAAGCAAGGAAGAAAAACAAAAACTTGGCGGGATTGGATGTTAAAACCATCAGTGCTTCCCTTCTGATTTTCATTGACTACGCTTCTACTGCAGAGCGGCTTTGCCTTTACTAAACCCCAAACTAACTAATCATTTGGGGTGTACACAGCAGTGCAATTTGCTTAATGGGGACACTAGTTAGATTTACCTGTGTCCCGAAGAAAAGACCATTGGTAGGGTTTTAACCTCACTTCCTGTTCAGTTGTGTGACAGGAAGTGAAGCCAATTTTAAGAAAAGGGACACAAAGCCCAACCTAAAAACACTAGCAGGGGTATTAACACTCACTTGGCTTCCCTCAAACAACCCACAATTAGAATAGGATTGTCTTGTGCTAGATTCAAGCACAGTGCTGTAAATCAGCACTTTAAGCCTGTTCACCAATACACCCCCCCCCCCCCCCCCCCCAACAGGCCTTGTTTGCAGGCTTTCCTTCATCTTGCACATGTGCTTTAAAAAAACAGTCTGGCCATCAATTCTAGGAAACAATACTTACCGCTGTGTCTTTCCTTTTCTGGTGACTAAATATGGCAGCAGAAATTTCATGCATACACACCAGCAAAGACGCTTAGAGACAAATCACACTTGGTTTAGGGCCAAACTATTTAAGCTGCAGCTGTTAAAATTCGTAGCATGAAAAAATATCACAAAACAAACTTCAAAATTTGAAAGTAATTTTATTGGTCCACAAAACAAGGAAAGCAAAACAAAATATTAAAAATAAACACACAAACAAAAAAAACATAAAAACAAAAAATAGACCTAGGTTTATTTCACACAGTAATTGGAATATGGTTCATGCTTTTGAAATAACAGGATAGACGCACAGGATTAAAACATTAGTCATTAACGTCTTGAGAAACATTTTGCAGCAGACCAAAACATCAAAGTGAACATCATTAAATCAAACAATTGCCCCCCCCCCCCCCAAAAAAAAAACTTGCTCCAAAACATCTCTGTTTCTCCCATGCCATGCCAGCCAGCAAGTGTGCCCCCTCTCAGGGCAGCTGACATGTGCTCTATCCACGATTTTTATAACATGTGTGCTAATGAACCAATTGGAAACACATGAAGAAATGTCAGCCTCTAGTTTGTGTGCAATTGTAACTGCTTACATCTGTTAAGGATGTCCTTAAATTACTAAGCCAAAAAAACAAGCTTTCTGAGCATGCTCAGAAACATGCAAGTCATTTTCAGGCACAAAAACCCAGCTTAATTTTCTAAGTCTCCGAGCATGCCCAGTTCACTTTTAGATGCATTAACAGAATCAAAGCTGCAATGGCGGATGAAAGCATGAGAGCTGTTTTTTTTCCCCCTGAACTGATGCTTTACAACCTGAAGGGGAGGTCTTATTGAATTTTTACGTAACAAACATAAATAATAATAATTAAAACGCCCCTGTCCCTAGTAGCTCGCAGTCAGAAGCGAACACGCACCATTTTTTTTCTTCAGGTTACCAGTTTAGATTTACAGAGGAGGTCTAGTGCTAAAAGTATTGCTCTCGCTCTTACGCATGCTATGATACCTCACATGTGTGGTTTGAACGGTGTTTACATATGTGGGCGGGCCTTAAATGTGTAAGTCCCGCCCACATATGTAAACACTGTTCAAACCCCACATGTGAGGTATCATAGCGTGCGTTAGAGCGAGAGCAATACTTTTAGCACCTCCTCTGTGTTGCCTATGGATATTTTCAAGTACTGAAGTTTGGCACCATTACATGAGTGTGTGCAATATAAAAGCGTGACATGTTAGGTATCTATTTACTCGGCCATAAATGGCCATAAATTGGGCTAACTTTAGTGTTTTCTTAATTTTTAACCACTTGAGCCCCAGAACATTTTACTGGTCACTGACCGGGCCAGTTTTTGCGTTTCGGCACTGCGTCATTTTAACTGACAATTGCGCGGTTGTGCGACGTGGCTCCCAAACAAAATTGGCGTCCTCTTTTTTCCCCCACAAAATCTTATTTTTTGTTTTGGTGGTATTTGATCACCTCTGCGTTTTTTCTTATTTGTGCTCGAACCAAAAATATAGCGACAATTTTGTAAATAAAAAGACAACTTTTTTACTGTTTGCTATAATAAATCTCCCCAAAAATATATATAAATAATTTTTTTTGCCCTCAGTTTAGGCCGATACGTATTCTTCGACATATTTTTGCTTCCAAAAAATCGCAAAAAGCGTTTGATTGGTTTGGTCAAAAGTTAGAAATAGGGGTTCGTTTTATGGGTTTTTTAGGAATATATTTTTGTTTTACTAGTAATGGTGGCGATCAGTGATTTTTATGGCTACTGCGACATTATGGCGGACACATTTTTGGGACCTTTGGCATTTTTCTAGCGACCAATGGTATACAAATGCATTGCTTACTATAAAAATGTCACTGGCAGGGAAGGGGTTAACACTAGGGGCGAGGAAGGGGTTGATTATGTTACCTGGGTGTGTTCTAACTGTAAAGGGGGTGGGACTGACTAGGGGAAATGACAGATCGCTGTTCATACATTGTATGAACAGACGAGCAGGCATTCCCCCCCCTGACAGGACCGGGATAAAGGGGAACTCCACACCAAATAAAAAAAACGGCGTGGGGGTCCCCCTCCAGGTGCACAACAGGCTCTTTTTGGTCTGGAACATAAGGGGTTAAACCCACGCCAAAGAAACGGCATGGGGTTCCCCCTCAGATCCAGACCAAACCCTCATCCCAGGCACGAAGTCTGGCCGGACAGGAATGGGGGTGGGGACGAGCGAGCGCCCCCCCTCCTGAGCCGTACCAGACCGCATGTCCTCGACATGGGGGAGTGTGTGCTTTGGGGGAGGGGGGCACTGCCCCCCCACCCCAAAGTACTCTTGTCCCCATGTCGATAGGGACAAGAGTCTCTTCCTGACAACCCTGGCCGTTGGTTGTCGGGGTATGCGGGCGGGGGTGCTTATCAGAATCTGAGAGCCCGCTCTAATAAGGGGGCCCCCAGATTCTGGCCCCCCACCCTATGTGAATGAGTATGGGGTAAATCGTACCCCTACCCATTCACCGGGTGGAAAAGTGTAAAAATAAGACACCACACAGAATAAAATAATTTATTAGTCAGCTCCGGGGGTCTTCTGCCAGGGCCCCCCACCACCACCCCATTGGGCCCCGGACTTCGCCGTTTTCTGCCGGGGGGGCGACACCCACCGATGCTCTCCGCCATGTTCGGCCGGGCCCCCACCCCAAATTAAGCTCTTTTACATCCGAGGGGGCCGGTCAAAAATGGCGGAGAACAACAGGGGGCATCGCTCCTCCTCGGTCTTCTAGCCGTCTTCTGTGGGGGGGCTCCTGGCTGATTCCGCTGGGGGGTGCACCTACCCCCCCCCCCAGGCTGCTAGTCATTTTCCGTTGGGGGGGGCGACACCCACCAATGCTCTCCGCCATGTTCGGCCGGGCCCCCACCCCAAATTAAGCTCTTTGTGCATCCGGGGGGGGCGGCCGAAAACGGCGGAGAACAACGGGGGGCGTCGCTCCTCCTCGGTCTTCTAGCCGTCTTCCGCCGGGGGTGCACCTACCCCCGGGCTTCTAGCCGTTTTCCGCCGTGGGGGCGACACCCACCGATGCTCTCCACCATGTTCGGCCAGGCCCCCACCCCAAATTAAGCTCTTTGTGCATCCGGGGGGGGGGGGGCGGCCGAAAATGGCGGAGAACAACGCGGGGCGTCACCCCTCCTCGGCCTTCTAGCCGTCTTCTGCGGGCTTCGGGCTTCGTTGTTTTCCGCTTGGGGAGGGGCGACATCCCAGCCCGGTCTTCGCTGACGCCTGCGTCAGCTTCTGCCTGGCTCCTCCACTGGGGCCAGGGCTTCTCTCCTCTGTCTTCCGCCGCGGGGTGACACTCGCGGGCTTCTCCGGTGCCCTCCGCTTCTGCCTGGCTCCTCCGTTGGGGCCAGGGCTTCTCTCCGCTGTATTCTTCCATTCGATGTTGACACGACAAGGTCCGGCGCTGAAATGTCGACAGAGCGGTGGGCAACGACTTATATTGGCATAGGGCGTGGGTGTGGTGATGCACCATGTGACCTCAACCCATGTGACATCACTGGGCATGATGGGAATGTGATGTCACATGGGTTAAGGTCACATGGTGGCCCACGCCCTATGCCAATATAAGACGATGCCCACCACTCTGTCGGCATTTCAGCGCCGGACCTCGTTGTGTCAACATCGAATGGAAAATGAAGCCCTGGCCCCAGCGGAGGAGCCAGGCAGAAGCGGAGGGCACCGGATAAGCCCGCGAGTGTCACCCCGCGGCAGAAGAAAGCGGAGAGAAGCCCTGGCCCCAGCGGAGGCGCCAGGCAGAAGAGGCCATCAAGAGCCCCCCCCCCCGGCAGAAAACGATGAAGCCCGCAGCCCTCCCCCATAAGCAGGAAGCTTTGTGGTGAAGGGGGTCGCGGCGGATAACGGCGGTGAAGACCGGGGTGGGATGTTCGACCCCCACCCCGGCAGAAAACAGCGAAGCCCGGAAGACAGCGGCGGCGAAGACCGGGGTGGGTTGGTGGAAGACCCCTGGAGCTGACTAATAAATTATTTTATTCTGTGTGGTGTCTTAATTTTACACTTTTACCACCAGGTGAATGGGTAGGGGTATGATGTACCCCATACTCATTCACATAGGGTGGGGGGCCGGAATCTGGGGCCCGCCCGCATACCCCGCCAACCAATGGCAAGGGTTGTCGGGAAGAGGCTCTTGTCCCTATCGACATGGGGACAAGAGTGCTTTGGGGTGGGGGGCCCCCCTCCCTCAAAGCACACACTCCCCCATGTCAAGGGCATGCGGTCTGGTACGGCTCAGGAGGGGGGCGCTCGCTCGTCCCCACCCCCATTCCTGTCCGGCCAGACTGCGTGCCTGGGATGAGGGCTTGGTCTGGATCTGGGGGGGAACCCCACGCCATTTTTGGTGTGGGTTTAACCCCTCATGTTCCAGACCAAGCCGAAGAGCCTACTGTACCCCTGGAGGGGGACCCGCGCCGGTTTCAAGTTTGAAATTTGGCGCAGAGTTCCCCTTCATGGTCAGCGCAGGCTGAAAACCGTTCAGAGATTCCCGTGCGCCACGTCACGCACAGAAATCTCAGCTACGCCGCATGAAATTTACTAAAAATTTCTCGGCGTACTGACGTGGCGCACGGGAAGCCCTGAAATTTCCCTCTGCGCATGCCCAGTATGCAAATAAACCTCACGAGGTTCAGGCGCACTTTGCAAGCGCACGGGGATCGGTTCTCAAAAGTCACTTTCACTTTCAATTCGGCCCGCCACACACATTCAAACACATGTCACTTCACTTCCCCTGCAATAGCCCCCCTCCCTCCCCTAATTAACTCCCGCCCGAATCCCCGATATTTACATTACTAAATGCCATACGTCAGGTCTGTACTGGCGTGCCATGCGCCCTCTTCTGGGCGCATTAGGCATTTTAGTAAATGGAGAAATACACTGCACTGGCACAGGCTTGGTAAATGACCCCCAGTGTCTTTTCTACTAGATAGATAGATAGATAGATAGATAGATAGATAGATAGATAGATAGATAGATAGATAGATAGATAGATAGATAGATAGATAGATAGATAGATAGATAGATAGATAGATAGATAGATAGATAGATAGATAGATAGCAGGAAGGCTAGTAGTCAGTATAGTTAAATTTACAGTGTGTAGAGAATATATATACATCCTTAGGAGTTGTACATATATTTATACACTGTATAGCTTAGCTAGATCTGCTATTAGTATTTGTCAGGCAGGAGATTGTGCTGTACTATACGTTTGCTGTGTTTTTGCCCATAAACGCAGCCGATCATACTGCACACTTGCTGTTTTTGCCCATAAACTCAGTCGATCTTACTATAAGTTTGCTGTGTTTTTGCCCATAAACGCAGTTTATCATACTGCACGTTGCAGGTTTGCTGTGTTTTTGCCCATAGACTCAGTCGATCTTACTATAAGTTTGCTGTGTTTTTGCCCATAAACTCAGTCGATCATACTGCATGTTTGCTGTGTTTTTGCCCATAAACGCAGTCGATCTTACTATACGTTTGCTGTGTTTTTGCCCATAAACGCAGTCGATCATACTGCATGTTTGCTGTGTTTTTGGCCATAAACTCAGTCGATCTTACTATACATTTGCTGTGTTTTTGCCCATAAACGCAGTCGATCATACTGCAGGTTTTTTGTGTTTGGCCATAAACAAGTCGATCATACTGCACTAGCTATGAATAAGCACTGTATGATAGTGTGAAACGCGTCAGCTTTTCTCCTGATTTTTTGCTGTGATATGTTCATGTTGTGACCAGTTTTAGGAACCATTTTTTTTGGAGTGCGGCCAATACATTTTTGCTATCATACTGCACGTTTGCTGTGTTTTTGGCCATAAACGCAGTCGATCTTACTATATGTTTGCTGTGTTTTTGCCCATAAACTCAGTCGATCATACTGCATACTGCATACTCCCTCCCCCCGCTTCTCAACTTTCTTTAATGTGACATGTCACTGTCGTCAGATTTTGCTTAGGGCCCCAGGGAGGTCAGGATCGGCACTGGGTCTTGTAAAGACCTGGGGGGAGTGGTGGCCGGGAAACTCATGCTATTTTTTTCCATGATTTTTATCCATATTGCAGGTACCAAACATTACTTACATCCTTAGGAGTTGTACATATATTTATACACTGTATAGCTTAGCTAGATCTGCTATTAGTATTTGTCAGGCAGGAGATTGTGCTGTACTATACGTTTGCTGTGTTTTTGCCCATAAACGCAGCCGATCATACTGCACGTTTGCTGTGTTTTTGCCCACAAACTCAGTCGATCTTACTATAAGTTTGCTGTGTTTTTGCCCATAAATGCAGTCGATCATACTGCACGTTGCACGTTTGCTGTGTTTTTGCCCATAAACTCAGTCGATCTTACTATAAGTTTGCTGTGTTTTTGCCCATAAACTCAGTCGATTATACTGCACGTTTGCTGTTTTTGGCCATAAACTCAGTCGATCATACTGCACGTTGCACGTTTGCTGTGTTTTTGCCCATAAACTCAGTCAATCTTACTATAAGTTTGCTGTGTTTTTGCCCATACACTCAGTTGATCATACTGCACGTTTGCTGTTTTTGGCCATAAACTCAGTCGATCTTACTATACATTTGCTGTGTTTTTGCCCATAAACACAGTCGATCATACTGCACGTTTGCTGTGTTTTTGCACATAAACGCAGTCGATCATACTGCACATTTGCTGTTTTTGCCCATAAACTCAGTCGATCTAACTGCATGTTTGCTGTGTTTTTGCCCATAAACACAGTCTATCATACTGCACGTTTGCTATGTTTTTGCCCATAAAAGCAGTCGATCATACTGCACACTTGCTGTTTTTGCCCATAAACTCAGTCGATCTTACTATAAGTTTGCTGTGTTTTTGCCCATAAACGCAGTTGATCATACTGCACGTTGCACGTTTGCTGTGTTTTTGCCCATAGACTCAGTCGATCTTACTATAAGTTTGCTGTGTTTTTGCCCATAAACTCAGTCGATCATACTGCATGTTTGCTGTGTTTTTGCCCATAAACGCAGTCGATCTTACTATACGTTTGCTGTGTTTTTGCCCATAAACGCAGTCGATCATACTGCATGTTTGCTGTGTTTTTGGCCATAAACTCAGTCGATCTTACTATACATTTGCTGTGTTTTTGCCCATAAACGCAGTCGATCATACTGCAGGTTTTTTGTGTTTGGCCATAAACAAGTCGATCATACTGCACTAGCTATGAATAAGCACTGTATGATAGTGTGAAACGCGTCAGCTTTTCTCCTGATTTTTTGCTGTGATATGTTCATGTTGTGACCAGTTTTAGGAACCATTTTTTTTGGAGTGCGGCCAATACATTTTTGCTATCATACTGCACGTTTGCTGTGTTTTTGGCCATAAACGCAGTCGATCTTACTATACGTTTGCTGTGTTTTTGCCCATAAACTCAGTCGATCATACTGCATACTGCATACTCCCTCCCCCCGCTTCTCAACTTTCTTTAATGTGACATGTCACTGTCGTCAGATTTTGCTTAGGGCCCCAGGGAGGTCAGGATCGGCACTGGGTCTTGTAAAGACCTGGGGGGAGTGGTGGCCGGAAACTCATGCTATTTTTTTCCATGATTTTTATCCATATTGCAGGTACCAAACATTACTTTGAAGCCACAAGCAGTATTAAATTACTTTTTTCTGAGAGTAATCTCATGTTGTGCAGGGGCATTTCTAAACACGTGCCACTACTATAGACACACAGGGCCAGATTCAGGTAGAGTTAGGCTGGAGTATCAGTGATACGCCAGCATAACTCTCACTTTGAGCTGGCGTTTCTGTTTTCTGTAAGCAGAAAGCAAGAAACGCCGGGTTGGAGTTCCTATACGAGCGGCGTAATTGTATTTCGCCGTCGTATCGAAGCTGCAATTTTAAAAATGGCGCTCGGGGCATTCCCGCTGATTAACGCCGAGAATATGTTAATCAGCGAAAATCGGCAATTCACGATCGTACTCGCGCCCGACGCAGTGACTTTCCGAGGTTTCCGTAAGCGATACGCAGCGTAAAGAAAAACATGCCCCCAAGGTGGAGTATCCTATGTTAAGTATGGCCATCGTCATCGCGTCGAATTTAACATTTTTCGCGTCGTTTGCGTAAAACGTCCGTGAATAGGGATTGACGTCATTGACGTTCACTGACAGAATTTGGAGCATGCGCACTGACAGTCGACGCATGCGCAGTACGTTCGCCGCGGGATCGCGCCTAGTTTAAATAATACACGCCCCCTACCCGCCCAATTTGAATTCCGCCGGCTCATTTTCGCTACGCCGCCGCAACTTTAGGAGCAAGTGCTATGTGAATAACAGTACTTGCTCCTAAAGTTTTGGCGGAGTAACGTAAATGAGAAACGTTACTCCAAAATAAAGATTCGCTCTCCTACCTGAATCTGGCCCACAGCAGGTACGATATTTAAAGGGATTTTTATTTTTTTTACTTTAAGCATCATTAAAATCGCTGCTCCAGAACAAAATACAGTTTTAAAAAAAAAAAATTCCATTGATACATGTTCCCTGGGGCAAGACCCGGGTTCTCAAAGACGTTTTCCAACAATAACTTGAATATTGGTCTTTAAAATGAGCGTTTTTGAATTCGAACGTTCGAGTTCCATAGACTTCAATGGGGTTCTAAATGTTCGCGCGAACCCGCGGTCTGTTTGACGGTTCTGGTGCAAACTGAACGCGGGTATGTTTTGCTCATCCCTAGTCCTCACCACAAAAATCAGCGTTTGAACTTTGCAAATGAACATATAGACAAGCCTGATGCATTTTGGAAACAAGTTCTGTGGACCGATGAGTTTAAAATAGAACTTTTTGCCCGGAATGAGTAAAGGTACGTTTGGAGAAGAAAGGGCACAGAATTTAATGAAAATAACTGTTAAAGCGGATGTCCGCTCAAAAAAAAAAAATTAAAAGCCAGCAGCTACAAATACTGCAGCTGCTGACTTTTAATATTAGGACACTTACCTCTCCTGGAGTCCAGCGGCGTCCGCAGCAGAGGATGAGCAATCGCTCGTCACCCTGCTGCTCCCCCCTCCATCCACGGTGAGGGAACCAGGAAGTGAAGCGCTCTGGCTTCACTGCCCGGCTCCCTGCGGCGCATGTGCGAGTCGCACTGCGCCCGCCGATTGGCACCCGCTGTGTGCTGGGAGCCGAGTGTTCCCAGCACACAACGGGGGACAGGCGGGAAGTCAGAAAATACCCGTCTTTTGCCCGAGACGTGTGGCCGGAAGTGGGTGCAAATACTTGTCTTTAGACAAGTATCTGCACCGACCCCCCCTGAAAGGTGTCAAATGTGACACCGGAGGGGGTTGAGGGTGCCGATCAGCACGACTTCACTTTAGGGTGGAGCTCCGCTTTAAGCATGGGGGTGGATCAATCATGCTTTGGGGTTGTATTGCAGCCCCAAATGGATTCAATAAAATTTCAGCAAATTTTGGATGGAAACATGATGCCATCTGTGAAAAAGCTGATGTTAAAGAGAGGATGGTTTCTACAAATGGATAATGATCCTAAACACACCTCAAAATCCACAAGGGATTACATCAAGAGGCGTAAACTGAAGGTTTTGCCATGGTCTTCACAATCTCCTGACCTCAACATAATTGAAAATCTATGGATAGACCTTAAAAGAGCAGTGCGTGACAGACAGCCCAGATATCTTAAAAAACTGGAAGACTTTTGTAAAGAAGAATGGGCAAAGAAACCTCAAACAAGAATTGAAAGACTCTTGGCTGGCTACAAAAAGCGTTTACAAGCTGTGATACTTGCCAAAGGGGGCAGTACAAGATATTAACTCTGCAGGGTGCCCAAACTTTTGCAGACGCCATTTTTTTGTTTTCTGTCATTTTGAAAGTGTAAATGGAAATAAAATCTAACTTTTTTTTTACATATTATAAGAATGTCTAATCTGTAATTTGATGCCTTTTAGAGATTTTTCCATCTTTCCTTGTCTTTGTTATGCACATTAATACAAATTTTTACCTGGGGTGCCCAAACTTTCGATCCCCACTGTATTTGAATTCCTCTGCACTATCAAACTTTTTCTATTTAATAAAGCAATCATTTTTTACAATAGATATTTGTCTATTTTTGCTGCTAAAAAATCCATGTGGGGAACTTTTCCACTTTTTCAGTCTTTTTGAGGTGTGCAGCCTCACTGACTCTCATATATGTGTTTTTCCAAGATATAACATACGTTTTTTTCAGCCTTGTTGTCCACTATTAATACAATGTATGGAAACCATGTATTCTAAGCAATAGGGCCAGAAATTTTAATTGCATCTCATTCTATTCTAAAATTAAAAAGTCCTTTATTCTTTGTGGTTTGTGATTGAATTTATACATATAGGGCCAGATTCAGGTAGATAAGCCGCGTAACTTCTAACCTACGCCGTCGTATCTGTTTTCTGTATTCAGAAAACAAGATACGCCGGTATTGAGTTCAGATACGAGCGGCGTAATTGTATTTCGCCGTCGTATTGGAACTGCAATTTTAAAATGGCCGCTAGGGGCGTTCCCGCTGATTTACGCCGAGAATATGTAAATCAGCGAGATACGCCAATTCACGATTGTAGGCGGGCCCGACTTTACGACGTTTTCGTAAGAGATACGCGGCGTAAAGAAAAACATGCCCCCTAGGTGGCGTATCCTATATTAAGTATGTTCGTCGTTCCCGCGTCGCCATTTGAAAATTTAACGTTGTTTGCGTAAGTCGTCCGTGAATGGGGCTGGACGCCATTTACGTACATGTCGAAAACCATGATGTCCTTGCGACGTCATTTTGGGCAATGCACGTCGGGAAGTTTTTGGGACGGCGCATGCGTAGTATGTTCGGCGGGGGAACGCGCCTAATTGAAATGCTCTACGCCCCCTACCCGGCTCATTTGAATTACGCGGGCTTTCGCCGGGGGATTTTTGCTACGCCGCCGCAACTTTACAGATAAGTGCTTTGTGAATCAAGCACTTGCTCTAGTAAGTTGCGGTGGCGTAGTGTAAATGCCTTACTCTACGCCGCCGCACATGTATGTGAATCTGGCCCATAAGCTTTAAAGAGGAAGTAAACTTTGAAAAGTAAAGGCATCATGTGCTAGTATGCATTACATACTAGCACATTATGTGACACTTAGCTGCAAACCAAGCCCTCGTTGTCCCTGCTGTATGCCTGCATCTGTCTTCCTTCCGGGTCCGCGGACTCCGGCTGTGTGACTGGCTGGAGCCTCGTGATGTCACTCCCGCAATGCGCAATGACATCAGCAATGACGTCAGTTTACAGTAAATATCTTCTAAATGGTGCAAGTTAAGGAGATATTTACAGTACCTATAGGTACAAACATTAGAGGGATGTTTACTTCCTCTTTAACCACTTCAATACCGGGCTTTTATACACTTCTCAATACCTGGCCTATTCTGGCACTTCTCTCCTACATGTTCATATCATCATTCTTTTGCTAGAAAATTACGCAGAACCCCCAAACATTATATATGTTTTTTTTAGCAGACACCGTAGGGAATAAAACGAAGGTCATTGCAACGTTTTATCTTGCACAGTATTTGCGCAATAATATTTCAAAAGCCTTTTTTTTGGGAAAACAATTGTTTCATGACTTAAAAAAATAACAAAACAGTAAAGTAAGCCCAATTTTTTCGTAAAATATGAAAGATTATGTTACACAGAGTAAATAGATACCTAACATGTCACGCTTTAAAATTGCGCACACTCATGGAATGGCGCCAAACTTCTGTACTTAAAAATCTCCATAGGCAACGCTGAATTTTTTTACAGGTTACCAATTTAGATTTACAGAGGAGATCTAGTGCTAGAATTGTTGCTGGCACGCAGCGATACCTCACATATGTGGTTTAAATGGCGTTTACATATGTTGGCGTGTGCGTTCACTTCTGTGCGCGAGCTACCCGGGACATGTAATTTCTATGCTTCCTGCCAGCGCCGGGCGATTCTTTCTCTGGGCCCCCGATGGCCTGGGAGAGCCCAGAGAAGCACCGGATGGTGGCGGGAGGGGGGATGTCCCCTCCCCCCGCCTATAAGAACGATCAAGCGGTGGAACCGCCACTATGATTGTTCTTATGTTGCAGAGAATCGCCCGCAGAAGAGAAGGATATCTGAATGATGCCTCTAGCTGCAGGCATCATTCAGATATTCCCCCCACAAAGCCCAGGATGTCATATGATGTCCACCCAGGATGTCATATGACTATGGGCAGGTATTGAAGTGGTTAAGAAGGCTTGCTTCATGAAGGTAAAGATCTAAAGAGCAGGGCCCTCTGATTCCTCCTGTATTAAATTGTATTGTGATTGTGTAGTGGGAAAACCACTTTGGGAAATCAGTGGTAACCCTGGACAACAGACTTGCAGGAAAACAAACTATTTATTTTGCCAGCAAAAGACACTCAGCTCCCGCTGACGCCAAGGAGCCAAGTGACAGTGAGTAATTACAGCATTTATATATCAACAGTTGTGAAAAAGAAATAAAAAATATATATTTCCATACCGCGCTCAAATAAAAATGTGTAAATCAATAAATAAAAGTCTATAAACCACCACCAAATTCTTCTATCAGGTGAGAGTGAAGGATTCTTGTTTCTGTAAAGAATAAAGTGGTGTTCTCCACCGATTAATGGGCAAACATCCTTCTAAACCAAACCGACATGTTACCCATTACAGGTAGTAAAGATAAGCATGGATGACAAAGAGATGTATCCTCCAATGGAAAGGCCCCTAAATGAGAGATCAGCCAACAAAGGTTTATCGTGTATCAAAGAGCCAAGGGAAAACTTCCCATGGTAGCTTGTAACTATTTGTTTATTAAAAGAGTATTCACTTACAGTTAGGTACACTTTAAAAAAAAATGTCACCCACTAGATTACAAACGCGTTTCGTCAGCGATGTCTGATGTCGTCAGGGGCCCTGACCCCTAATGACATCAGACGGCGCTGACAAAACGCATTGGATTGTCTAGTGCGTGACAAGTCACTTCCACTATTCTTCTGAAACGCAGGTGGAAAGTGATCGGTGTGCCTGCTCGGTTTTTGAAAGTGAACTTAACTGTAAGTGCATACTTTTTTTTTTTTGTTAACTAATAGTTACAAGCTTCACCATGAGGAGTTCTCTTTTGTAGTTGCCATATATAATGACTGGTAACCTGCAATGTATTAATATTTGTGTTCTTGGGTTTAGATATTTTTTAAAAGCTAAGTTTACATTATTTGTAACATGTTACGACCATATTCTAGATGTAATATGTAACATGTTACTAAAGCAGCAGTCCGCACCCTCCCGATCCCTCATTGTGACAATGGGCGGGGGATCCTCTCCCTGCATCCTCTGTTACAATTTAAAAACAGTGCAGCTGTGTGGGGCTCCACCCACACAGCCGCATCATTCATTCACAGCAATCTGTGAATGAATGAACTACAAGTATGGACCTCCATCGTGGCAGATGGCTTGTAGTTCTCAATGAACTGTGAGGGCACTGGTGAGCACTCTTGTAGTTCAGTAACACTTCCTGCTCGACAGTAACTGTCTGCCTGTATAGGAGGCAGATGGCTGTACTGTGAATGTGCAGGAGCCTGACATTGCACCTGCAATCTGGTAATCATAGGAACAATGCTTTACAGGCTCCTAAGAACAAAAATGCAAATTTTTTTTACCTGACAAAATAAATATATATATATATATATATATATATTTTTTTTTTAAGTGCAATAATCTTTTAATAGATCTGGTCAATTTACTGTATATACTGTTCATTTTTCATAACTTGTGGTAAAATAAGGAAGTGACTTTAACTTGAGCAAGCATCCATAAAACATACACTACATAAAACATCATCCAAATGTTGAGGAAACTTGTGAGACAACAGCTGAGCTGTCTGGTATTGTGTAATAGCAGAGGTTATTTTAAGGACAAGTAAGAAACAATAAAAAGCTGAACTTTTTTGCTTACTCTGCAGCAGGCTTCCAATTACCAAATATCCTTAGCTGCACTATTTCCAAAAACTGATTCCTTAAAACCTGAATTCACTTAATTCTCATGTGTGTGTGTGTTCTACTACAATGTATAGGGTTCTTGTAGTGCTTTTCATTAGTTTTAATATTTCACTATAATGCAATGATGTTACAACAACAAAAGTACCTAGATACAGGAATGATCTAGGTGCAGGATATGACAGATCAATAATAATTGAGCAAACAAATGAAGAAAAGAGGGTTGGCATACTTTGACAACCTTTGGTAGTGACCTACCCTAAAGAAAAACATAGTTACATATAGTTACATAGTAGGCAGTAGGTAAGGTTGAAAAAAGACACAAGTCCATCAAGTCCAACCTATGTGTGTGATTATATATCAGTGTATATCCATGTATGTTGTGGTCATTCAGGTGATTATCTAATAGTTTTTTTAAACTATCGATGCCCCCCCACTGAGACCACCGTCTGTGGAAGGGAATTCCACATCCTTGCCGCTCTTACAGTAAAGAACCCTCTACGTAGTTTAAAGGGGTTGTAAAGGAAAACATTTTTTTTCATGATAAGCATCCTTTACCTGCAGACATTCCTCTTTTCACTTCCTCATTTTTCATTTTTGCTCAGAAGTTGCTCTATTTCTTCCCTGTTCTGTTCACTTCCTGCTTGTCTGATTTTACTGACCACCGTGAAGGGAGGCTTTACTGCAGTGGTCAGTAACGTGCTCGCCCCCTCCTGGGAACTACATCTGTGTGGCAGGACGCTCTCTATGTGTTAGAGACTTCAAGGAGGGGTGAAATATTGGGTGTGCCGCAATTCATACTGGGAAATGTAGTTCTTACATGAACAAGTGATGCAAACCAGGAAGTAAATAAGAGAACAGAAACTAGAACGCCGGCGGTGATATAGATGAAGGAATGTAATAGGTATTTACTCGTTTGTTAACAGAATCATTACACTATTCTGTCTGTCTACCTTGCAGACATTAATTTTAGACAAAACATTTTTTTTTCCTTTATAACTCCTTTAAAGGGGTAGTTCCCCCAAAAACCTTTTTTTTTAACATTGATTGAGGCTCGTTTTGTCAAGGGGAATCGGGTGTTTTTTTTTTAGAAACGAAGCAGTACTTACCGTTTTAGAGATGCATCGTCTCCGACGCTTCCGGGTATGGTCTTCGGGTATGGGCATTCCTATTTGATTGACAGGCTTCCGACGGTCAGATACATCGCGTCACGATTTTCCCGAAAGTAGCCGAACGACGGTGCGCAGGCGCAGTATAGAGCCGCACCGGCGCTCGGCTTCTTTCGGCTACTCGTGACGCGATGTATGCGACCGTCGGAAGCCTGTCAATCAAATAGGCACGCCCAGACCAGACGATCATACCCGGAAGCGACGGAGACGATGCATCTGTAAAACGGTAAGTACTGCTTCGTTCCTAAAAAAAAACCACCCGATTCCCCTTGACATAACGAGCCTCAATCAATGTTAAAAAAGGTTTTTGGGGGAATTACCCCTTTAAGGTTAAATCTATTTTCTTCTAATTTTAATGAGTGGCCACTTATCTTGTAAAACTCCCTTCCGCAAAAACATTTTATCCCTATTGTGGGGTCACCAGTATGGTATTTAAGAATCTAAAGGTTCTCCATAAAACTATATTGAACAAACCACTCAAACAAGGTGACAGCACTATTCAGCATAAGTATGAGAAAGATAAGTTACAAGTTCAAGGGGACCCTAAAATGATTGATCACTGACACATCAGTTTTTGGTGGACATCCCGTATATTTTTGAGGTAGACTTTCCACAGCTTGTGGCAATTAACTAAATTGCTTCTGAGTCAGTTCAGGAATGCAATCATGGCTGACTCATGTTCAATGTACACGGAACACATGGCAGTGTAACAAAATATGGGTCTGATAAAATAAACCTTGAAGTGTCAGACATTAGAAAAAAATCACTTTAATAAGATATTGTTTCTTATTATTCTCCATAATTCTTTACTTAAAAAAAAAGTTTCTTGTGTGAATGAACCAGGAATAGAGAGATGTCCATTTAGGAGTAATTCCCCTTCACTTCTTGTCCCTGGTGTGACTCACTATGCAGGAAGTAAAGGAGAAGCTCCCCAACAGGGAGTTATAAAAACAGATGTTTTGCTTGTTTAATTTATTGCTCTTTATGTTTCCACTGTAAAGATTTCACCAGATTTCCTGCCCTGATATGACAGGAAGTAAGGTAAAATCATGTTAATAGGGACAACAATCAAAACATTAGTGTAGAGCAGTGGTCTCAAAGTACCGGCCCGCGGACCGGTTATAAATGGCCCGCAGGCAGGGCGGGGGTGCCGCGGAAGTGGGGGGAGTAGATTTCCTTCACATGCAGAGTAATGCAGGAAGCGTCTGTCATAAGTTCACTTCTGTCTCACGCTGCTCCCTGCCCCCCTCTCTTCTCGTCCATCCCCATTTGCTTGTGATATCACCTGGGATGAATGAGAAGAGAGGAGGGCCGCCGGGGGGGCGGGGAGCAGCCGCAGCGTGAGACAGAGAAGTGAACTTATGACAGATGCTTCCTGCGCTACTCTGCATGTGAAGAAAAAGACAAGTAAACGCTGACCTGTACCCCATGTAGCCTGATTGTGCCCCACGTGCCCTGATTGTGCCCCATGTACCCCGATTGTGCCCCATGTACCCCGATGTGCCCCATGTAACCTGATGTGCCCCCATGTACCCTGATTGTGCCCCCATGTACCCCGATTGTGCCGTCATGTGCCCCATTTACCCTGATTGTGCCCTCATGTTCCCCATGTACCCTTATGTGCCCCATGTACCCTGATTGTGCCCTCATGTGCCTCATGTACCCTGAATGTACCCCATGTACCCTGATGTGCCTTAAAGTGCCCCACGCCAAGTGCACGAATCACCCGGGGACAACTTGGATACCCCCGCCCATTTTTGGCAAAATCATCACCCCTAGCACCAAAGTCAAAAGTCTTGGGGTCATCTTTGACTCCTACATGACAATGGATGCACAAATAGGGTCTGTAGTCAGCGGATCTCACCATCTGCTACGCCTACTACGCAGACTTACTCCTTTCATCCCCAAAGAAGACGTACCAGTCGTGGTGGGAGCAATTGTGAATTCAAGATTAGACTATGCAAATGCTCTTTACCTCGGACTCCCCAAGTACCAAATCGCTCGTCTTCAAGTCGTGCAAAATACGGCCGCTAGACTTGTGACTGGAAAAAAACCATGGGAATCAATCTCACCTTCTCTGAGATCCCTTCACTGGTTGCCAGTAAAAGACAGAATTGTTTTTAAAACTCTCTGCCTAACGCATAGATGTATTCATGGGAATGCCCCCCATTATCTATGTGAAAAAATAAAAGCTCACAATCCCAATCGCGTTCTGCGATCCACCAATCAAAATCTGCTCCAGATTCCGAAAGCCAACTTTAAGTCCAAAGGAGAAAGAAGATTCGCGCTCCAAGGTCCCAGACTATGGAACGCTTTACCGACCAGTATTCGGTTGGAGGAGAACCACCTAGCATTTAGGAGAAAGATCAAGACTCATCTCTTTTGATTTCAAAAGAGAAAGGAACAACAAGCGCCCAGAGGCGATTAAATTCGCATGTGTTGCGCTATACAAGTTTTTCATTCATTCATTCATTCATTCATGTACCCTGATGTGCCTTAATGCGCCTCATGTAACCTGATGTGCCCTGATTGTGCCCCATGTGCTCTTATGTGCCCCATGTACCCTAATGTGCCCTGATGCGCCCCATGTACCCTGATGTGCCCTGATTGTGCCCCATGTACCCTGATGTGCCGCATGTACTCTGATGTGCCCCGATTGTGCCTCATGTGCTCTGATGTGCCCCATGTACCCTGATGTGCTGGGCTCTGTACCCTGATGTGCCATGTGCCCTGTCCTGGTGTGCTATGCCCAAATGTGCCATGTCCTAATGTGCCGTCCCCAGTACCCTGATGTGCCGTGCCCTGTACCCTGATGTGCTGGGCTTTGTACCCTGATGCCCTAATGCCCTAATGTGCTGGGCTCTGTGACCTGATGTGCTGTGCCCTGATGGTGAGTGGCCAGTGGGGTGTGTAGTGGTCAGTGTGCAGTGTAGTGGTCAGTAGGGTGTGTAGTGGTCAGTGGGGTGTGTAGTGGTCATCGTGTAGCGTAGTGGTCATTGTGTAGTGTAGTGTTCAGTGTGTAGTGTTCAGTGGTCAGTGTAGTGTGCAGTGCAGTGTAGTGGTCAGTGTGCTGTGTAGGGGGTCAGGGTTAATAATGCATCCACTGACACCAGAGCGGGGGGTAATAATGCGCTCGTTGACACCAGTACTGTTGTTTTTGAAGTTTGAAAGTTTGCATGCGGCCCCCCATGGGATATGAAAACTTGTCTTGTGGCCCTCAGGTAATTTGAGTTTGAGACCCCTGGTGTAGAGTGATACTTGTTTTGAAAGATGGACTATGACTTTAACGTGCTATTAAAGGATATTTTCATCCTAAAATAAAAGAGCTGTTAGGCCGCGTACACACGATCGAATTTATCTGCTGAAACCGGTCCGATGGACCGTTTCAGCAGACAAATCTGATCGTGTACGGGCGAGCAGACAAGTTTTAAAGCATGCTTTAAAACTTGTCTGCTGTAAGCAAGGCTGAGCTTCAGACAAAAACGCAAAAAACTCAAGCTGTTCAAATACATACACTAAGACATCTGCCTTTATACGCACATACATTTTAATGGCATTCCAGTCTTAGTCTGTAGGGTTCAATATTGAGTTGGCCCACTCTTTACAGCTATAACAGCTTCAACTCTTCTGGGAAGGCTGTCCACAAAGTTTAGGAGTGTGTCTATGGGCATGTTTGACCATTCTTCCAGAAGCGCATTTGTGAGGTCAGGCATTGATGTTGGATGAGAAGGCCTGGCTCACAGTCACCGCTCTAATTCATCCCAAAGGTGTTCTAGCAGGTCAGGACTCTGCGCAGGGCAGTCAGGTTCCTCCACCTCAAACTCACTCATCCACGTCTTTATAGAGCTTGCTTAGTGCACTGGTGCACAGTCATGTTGGAACAGAAAGGGACCACCCCAAATTGTTCCCACAAAGTTGGGAGCATGAAATTGTCCAAAAGGTCTTGGTATACTGAGACCTGTTCAGTAAGGTTAGGGAGTCTTCAAACAAGACTTTTCAGAAGACATAGTGAGTCCAAGTTGATGAAAGAAAGGTGCATTTATTCACTGTAGTGGAGAAATACAGTACACAGCTCATATGAACTAAGTGAAAATGAAAGTGTCTTTCTGCCGTTACAACTACAGGCTATACAATTTATAGTCATGAATATGCATAAGATCTAGGCATGTTTTAGGCTGTAATCTAGGTGTGATCATATAGTTGGTCCAATCAGAGACCATTTCTTCTTAATAGAAAACAGTTAAATGGGTGTTAACATCATGTGACTGACAGAAAGTAAAACCTTAGACGTAAGTCGCCATTACAGTAAATGACTCAAACTGGTTTGATAAGAAAGTCTATTCTTGGAGATTTATCAGCAATGCATGTTGTTACAGACTCAGAAGTTTTGTTTCCTGTGTAAAGAAAAAACAAGTGCAGATATAAGCTCCTAAAGTAATAGGTTATATTATATATACTGTATATATATATATATATATATATATATATATATATATATATATATATATATATATATATATATATTTATATATATATATATATATATATATATATATACACACACACACTTACATATCTCAGCATTATTAGACTCCTGTAATTTTACTCACACCTTAAGAGTTTCCGTCACTGGAACTAAGGGGGCAAGCCCAACCCCTGTAAGACAATCCCACGCCATAGTGCACCCTACACCAAATGATTTTGACAATATAGTGTAAGTGCACTTTGTGTGCACAAAATAACTTTGGAAACCCAGCTATTACTTTGTAAATGTAGATGTGACATCATCATTGTGCTGCCAAAAACTTCAGAGGACAGAGTAGGGTGACCACCTGTCCCAGATTGCCCGGGACAGTCCCGCATTTTGCAGGTTTGTCCCGGGCACATTCATTCCATGACAATACAGTGTCCCGGAATGAAACTGATGCCCCCAAAAACGACCGCCACATCACCGCTTTACTCACTGACAGTACTTGTCCTGCCCGGGAATGCTTGGAGAAGCACAATCCGGCCCCCTGCTTGTGATTGGAAAAATCATAAATCCCGCCTCTTGTGTCCAATCACTGTGCTGTGATTCATTACAGCACAAGCTGATTTTTGGGAAGGGAGGGTGTCCCTGAATGGTAGTTTGGAAACGTGGTCACCCTAGGACAGAGATGTGGAAAGGACCTGACTGGCCCCACCCACTTCAAGCAACCTGCCGACCTGCTCAAGCAGATATACTGTGGCAGGTCGGCTCTCCTGTGCGAACTGATGTACCTGTACTTTAGTCCGTAAAAGCAGGATAGCAGGCACATGCAATATCCACCTGCGGAGAGGCAGAACAAGGAACTGCCTATGTAAATAAGTGATCAGGCGCAGTTAGAACAAGCTGTGGGAACACACTTAACCCCTTAATCACCCTTAGTGTTAACCCCTTCCCTGCCAGTGTAATTTCTATAGCACTGATCAATGTAATAATGTCACTGGTCCCCAAAAAGTGTAATTTGGGGTCAGATTTGTCCACCGCAATGTTGCATTCCCACTAAAAATTGCAGATTGCACTCCCCAAACAGAACGGAGGCCTCTCCATGCCCGATGTGAGACGATACTATCAAGCCACCCACTTAGGCCGGATACTGGATTGGCGACGTAACAGTACAACCAAGTTGTGGGTGCGTATTGAGCAGGCACAGGCGATGGTACCCTTGGGGAGTGCGCTTTGGTGTGATGCTGACCTCCGGTCGGAAGTGAAATCCCACCCACTATTGGGCCCACTTTACACCACGGCAACAGGGCGGCCATGCAGTCGTTCCTCACGTCAAACCCCTCTCACCTCTACCCGATTCTGGGTAATCCCAAATTTGTTCCGGGCTTACGATTTGCGGAATTTGCCTCCTTAAGGAACGCTGGCACCGAGAATGCCTCCAGATTCGTGTTGGCGGGAAGATGGCCGACCATCTTGGAACTGACGGCGGAGACAGGGGACTTCCGTCTCCCCTTCTGGAGTGCAGTGAAACTGCACCACTTTCTACACTCCATCATTGACCCCCAGGCCTACACGCATCAGTTAACAACGTTTGAGGAGCTCTGCTCAGACACTGAGCCAGTGTCGCAGACACTATCTCAAATGTACTCTCTGCTTACCACACCACCCACACAGCCTCAGTTACCCTTCTTTGATAAGTGGGAGAGAGACTTAGACCACAGTTTCACAGCGGCTCAACGGCGGCACATTATCAGCTGTGCACTTAAATCGTCGATATGCACCAAAACCCAGGAGACAAATTATAAAATTCTAACCAGATGGTATTATACGCCGGTCAAATTGCGCAGGTGTTTCCCGACCACCTCAGATCGATGTTGGCGCTGTGGGACGGAGGTGGGTTTGATGATACATGTCTTCTGGTCCTGTCCGGGCTTGAGGGGCTTTTGAGAAGAGGTGCGTCGCATAACACAGACCTTCACGGAGTATGAAATTCCAGATGATGCAGCGTTATTCCTGTTACACCACTCCATGATACCCTTTAAACGGTACAAGAAATCGCTGCTGCGACACTTACTAAATGCTGCCAAGGCCTGCATTCCTTTGTTCTGGAAACAGCAAGCCCCCCCCGACAACTTCATGTTGGCTGAGAAAGGTGGAGGAGATAAAGAAGATGGAGGACTTAGTCCTCACGGCGCAGCATAGGCGTGAGCAGTACTCGGACACCTGGAGCATTTGGAATGTTTTTATTTTTTCTGATGAAGGGATGGCCCTTCGGCAACAATAACTCGGCTGTGAATTGTCACAGGACACCGGGGTCTTCCCCCGCCGGCACCCACCCCCTGGACTGATCCCCCCCCTCCTCCCTTGTGTGCCCATTTCCTCCTACTTCTTTCTATTCTTCTTCTTCTTCCCCCATCTATACCTTGCTTGTTATGAGTTCCCATGAGAAAACGTGAAAAGGAAGTGGAGGGGCCCCGTACCTTCTGAGGCCATCACTAGGATAGAAACTCTAGTTGATGCATACTCCTAGTTATTTTTATGAACATATTTTTTGCACTGTTTTGTTGTGCGTAAACCCAGTTATGAGAATTGTACTGTTGATGTGTATGTAACAGTTTACTGTAATTACACTGGCTGTGGAATCGGGACCTCTCCCCTTGAGGTGTTATTCAATAAAGATTATATTTGAAAAAAAAAAAAAAAAATTGCAGATTGCACCATTACCAGTAAAAACACTAAAAAATAAATGAAAAGTCCCTAAATCTATCCCATAGTTTATCGCGATAAGTTTTGCGCAAACCAATCAATTTAGGCCTATGTACCTCATACTCATTCACTTAGGGTGGGGGGCCGGTATCTGGGGGCCCCCTTATTAAAGGGGGCTTCCAGATTCCGATAAGCCTCCCGCCCGCATACCCCGACAACCAACGGCCAGGGTTGTCGGGAAGGGGCCCTGTCCTCATCAACATGGGGACAGGGTGCTCCCCCTGCCCCAGAGCACCTAACCCCCCCATGTTGAGGGCATGCTGCCCGGTACGGCTCAGGAGGGGGGGGGCGCCTGCTCGCCCCCACTCCCTTCCTGACCGGCCGGCCGGCGTGCTTTGGATACGGGTCTGTTATGGATTGTGGGGGGACCCCCACGCCGTTTTTTCGGCGTAGGGGGTCTCCTTACAACCCATAACAGACCTAAGGGCCCGTTATGCTCCTGAGGGGGGAACCCATGCCGGATTTTTCTTTAAAAATCCGGCGGGGATTTCTCCTTCAGGATTCATAACAAACTCCGCCCACGTGTAGAATTGGCGGGAATCCGCGTCGGATCCCCGTCGCTTCTATGACGCACTCGCTGGAATGTGCTTTTACTATTCCAGCGAGTGCGAGATATCGGCAGCCTGTCGCCGAGATTCAGCGCGATGCTGGCGTGCTAAAAACACATTCTCGGCGGCAGGCACTGTATCAGCCAAAAACTGAATAATGAATTCCATTTTTTTATATATTTATTTTGGATATAGATTATAGCAGAAAGTAAAAAAAAAAAAAAGTTTTTTTAAAATTGTCTGTCTTTTTTTTGTTTATAGCATAAAAAAAGAAAAACCGCAGAGGTGATCAAATACCACCATAAAAGCTCTAATAAAAGGGTACAGCGTCGCACAACCGTGCAATTGTCAGTTAAAGCGACGCAGTGCCATATTGCAAAAAATGCTTTGGTCATTAAAGGGGCAAATACTTCCAGGGCTGAAGTGGTTAAAGTACATTTATTTATTTATGTTTAGAGATACAAATAGGAAGACAAAAGCGAAGTGATGGGTTTACTATAGCATAGACCCACATGAGTGAAGGCTTGTTAGAGCACATCACAATCAGCATTATTTCCCTTCCTTACATAAGTGCTTACTTTTCAGTTACAACACATTTACAGATAGGTTGTAGATGATCGAGGTATTAAAGGTATTGACAGCATTACATGAAAAGCATAACTAATGGTGATATGGAGACTGTCTTCTCAGAAATAACATCCGCACATTAGTGTTTGCTTCATACAGGAATAAACCTTTCTTATCAATCAGCGTGGGTATTAATTATTAACTAGGCTTTTAGACTGTCCAGATCCTTCACATGATGCAGTCCAGAGCTGACAGTCAACTGACAGTTTTAAAATTTTTAGCATATCGTACCAACATTGGTTATAGGCAACTAAAGCATATCTATAGCCAAAACATTTTATTTTCATTTTGGATAGCATAGGAAAGTGTTAAAAAAGGGATTTTTAAATACAGCTTACCTGTAAAATCCTTTTCTTGGAGTACATCACGGGACACAGAGCGGCATATTCATTACTATGTGGGTTATATGGAGTACCTTCAGGTGTGGACACTGGCAATCTCAAACAGGAAGTCCCCTCCCTATATAACCCCCTCCCCTAGAGGGAGTCCCTCAGTTTTGTAGCAAGCAGTATGCCTCCCAAAATGGTCACCCAAAAGAGGGGTGGGAGCTCTGTGTCCCGTGATGTACTCCAAGAAAAGGATTTTACAGGTAAGCTGTATTTAAAAATCCCTTTTTCTTTCTCGTACATCACGGGACACAGAGCGGCATATTCATTACTATGTGGGATGTCCGAAAGCAATGCTTTAATGAGGGGAGGGAGACATCTTCCAAAGAAGGATTCAATTTAGAGATAAACTCAAATCATAATAATAATTCCAACTTAGTCAAGAAAAAACTTTTTTTTTTTTTTTTTTTATAACCAAGGGCGTTTCTGATCCCGAGGATTTCAAACTGCAGCCTGTAGTACTGCCTGACCAAAGGCAGCATCCGCATTTCTTCTCACGTCTAGTTGATAAAACCTTGTAAACGTGTGGACTGATGACCACGTTGCCGCCTTGCATATCTGAGCCATAGAGATCTGATGGTGTGCTGCCCAAGAGGCGCCCATGGCCCTGGTAGAATGGGCCTTTACCGACAACGGAGGAGGCAACCTCTTCAACCCGTAGGCTTGAATGATTAATTGTCTAATCCATCTCGAGATGGTGGATTTTGCAGCTGCCTGCCCCTTCTTGGGGCCATCTGGTAGAACGAATAACACATCTGTTTTCCGGATCTTTTCTGTAGCTTTAAGATAGGCCTTCATGGCCCGGACAATATCCAAGGTATGCAGCAACCCCTCCTTTCTAGATGTAGGTTTTGGAAAGAAGGATGGAAGTACCAAATCCTGGTTCAAGTGAAATTTGGATATAACCTTTGGTAGAAAGGAAGGATGGGGCCGGAGAACTGCCCTGTCCTTATGCAGAACGAGATATGGTTCCTTACACGATAAGGCTGCTAATTCTGACACTCTCCTGGCCGAAACTATGGCGACCAAGAAAACCAACTTTCTTGTCAGTAAGAGTAAAGGAATCTCAGCCAATGGCTCAAAAGGCTGTTTCTGTAGAGTGGACAGGACAAGATTTAAGTCCCATGGACAAATTGGTGACTTGACAGGAGGATTAATACGCAAGACCCCCTGTAAGAAGGTCTTTACCAGCGAGTGGGTGGCCAGCGGCCTCTGAAACCACACTGACAGAGCTGAGATCTGTCCCTTGATTGTGCTTAGTGCCAGGCCTTTATCCACTCCTAGCTGGAGAAAACTTAACACCCTATCAATAGTATATTTGCGGGAATTCCATCTTTTGGATTCACACCAGCCTACGTAGTTCCTCCACACCCTGTAATAAATCACCCTGGAGACCGGCTTCCTAGCCCTAATCAGGGTAGGAATTACCTGCCTAGACAGGCCTCTATCCCTGAGAATCAGGGATTCAGCCTCCAGGCCGTCAAATTTAGACGCTGTAATGTAGGGTGGAGGATCGGGCCTTGTGAGAGTAGGTCTGGTTGTAGAGGGAGAGTCTAAGGGTCTCCCACTGCCATCTTCAGGACTAGTGAGTACCAAGTCCTCCGGGGCCAAGCCGGAGCTACTAGAATGACTGGCTTGTTCTCCACTCTGATCTTGCGCAACAGGCGCGGGAGTAACTGTAGTGGAGGGAATGCATATAGAAGTCTGAATTGATGCCAAGGGCAAACCAACGCGTCGGTTCCGCAGGCCATAGGATCCCTCGCTCGCGACACGAACCTGTCTAGTTTCTTGTTGAACCTGGATGCCATTATATCTACGTCCGGCATTCCCCACCTCTGGCAGATTGTCTGAAAGACCTGGGGATGCAGAGACCACTCCCCTGGCAACAGACTCTGGCGACTTAAGAAGTCTGCCTGCAGGTTGTCCACTCCGGGAATGAATATCGCCGAAATGCAGGGTACATGAACCTCTGCCCATTGAAAAATCAAGTTCACCTCCCTCTGAGCGGCCTGGCTCCTGGTTCCCCCTTGGTGGTTTATGTATGCCACCGCCGTGGCATTGTCTGACTGGATTCTCACCGGGAACCCCTTTAATCTGGAGGTCCAAGCCAGAAGGGCTAGGCGGGCAGCTCTGATTTCCAAGATATTGATGGGGAGCTGCCTCTCTGCTTTCACCCAAGTTCCCTGGCGGGAGAACCCCTCGAAGACCGCCCCCCAGCCTGCCAGGCTGGCGTCTGTGGTAACTACCTTCCAGACAACAGGGCTGAAGGATTTTCCCTTTAGAAGATTCTGAGGGTTCAACCACCAGGCCAGGCTTTGTCGGACCCTTGATGATAGCGTCAAAGGGGACTCTAAGGCATGTGCCCTCTTGCCCCAGGCTGCTAGAATGGCTGCCTGTAGGACGCGAGTGTGGATCTGGGCGTATGGTACTGCCTCGAATGTGGCCACTAGCTTGCCTAGTAATCGCATACACAGGCGAATAGTTGGACTTTTCTTGTTTAGAACCAACTGAACCAACCCCTTGATAGCTTCGATCTTTACAAGGGGCAGGAACACCTTTTGATGTTCTGTGTCTAACCTCATGCCGAGGTATTCCAACTGCTTTGTAGGCTGGAACGCTGACTTTCCCCGGTTCAGGACCCAGCCGAATTCTTCGAGGTACTGAACCGTGAGGTTTACTGCCTTTTGCAGACCCGGCCGTGAGTGATCTATGATTAAAAGGTCGTCCAAGTATGCTAGGACTGTGACCCCTTGGATCCTTAAATTGGCCAGAATTGGGGCTAGGATCTTCGTGAATACCCGGGGGGCCGTGGCCAGCCCGAAGGGGAGCGCCCTGAATTGGAAGTGTCGCTGCCCCACCGCGAAGCGTAAAAACCTTTGATGCGACTGAAAAATTGGTACATGAAGGTAAGCATCCTTTATGTCTATGGAGGCCAGAAAATCGTCCTTCTGAAGCGCGGCGGCTGCTGACCGGATGGATTCCATCCGAAAGGAACGAACCCTTAGGTAACCGTTTAACCTCTTTAGGTCCAAGATTGGCCTGACATCGCCGTTGGGCTTTGGTATGACAAAGAGGTTGGAATAGAAACCTAGGCCTTGCTCTTGGGCTGGCACTTCTATAATTACGTCCTGGCAAAGCAGGTGATCCAAAGCTGCCAGCATTGAGGCCTTCCTCGCTGGATCCCTTGGTAGCCTTGATTCTTGAAAATGAGGCGGAGGATACCTTAGAAATTCCAGTCTGTAACCTGTGGTTACAGATGCCCGGACCCATTTGTCGGGGATCTTGGCTTCCCAAACTTCTGCGAAGAAACGAAGCCTTCCCCCCACCCGCAAGAGTGGGGGCGCCCCTTCATAAGGCAGACTTAGGGGCTGTCTTTGACGGCTTGCGATACCACGGCCTCTTACCCCCAGGGGTCTGTCCCTGCGATCTACTGTTAACGTTGGATCGTGCAGGCGGCCGTCGATACTGCCTGGAATTTGAGGGCCCCGAGACAGGAAAGAGCTGCCTTTTAAATGTAGGAGCCCGGAATGTCTTTTTGACCGGTAAAAGGGTACTTTTGCCATTTGAAATAGTCTAAATATATTTATCCAGATCCTCTCCGAAGAGTCGTCCTCCATGGAAGGGAAGCCCTGCCAGAAGCTTTTTGCATGGGGGCTCCGCCGCCCAGTTCTTCAACCATAAGAGCCTTCTCATGTGCACCAAACATAGTGATAAACGAGAGGCCTGCTGGATGGAATCTTTTATAGCATCTACCGCAAAACACAGAGCTCTGGGAATGTCAGAAAACTCTTCTGCTTGTTGGGTAGGCATGTCCCTTAACATTTCCTTTGTCTGGTCTTTTAATGCCTGACAAACTCCAATTGCAGCCACCGCTGGCTGCACCACTGCTCCTGCCGTAGCAAAGGATGCTTTTAAAAGTGTCTCTAATCTTTTATCAACTGGATCTTTAAACATGTGTATGTTTTCCACCGGGCAAGTTAGTGATTTATTCACACATGAGATGGCTGCATCCACTACTGGGAGCCTCCACCTCTTGGAGAACTTTTCCTCCATGGGGTAAATGACCGCAAACCTTTTCGGTGGCAGAAAAATCCTGTCCGGCCGTACCCAATCCCGAAAGATCAATTCCTCCAAGAGAGGATGGACCGGAAAAACTGTGTTGTTTAACGGAGCTTTCAAAGAGCCCAGAGAGGATACCGGAGGAACCTGAGGCTCTGGCAATGGTAAACTAAATGCCGAGCGGACCATGTCCGTCAAAGACTGTACCCACAGTCTTTCTGTCTGGGAGTCTGAAAATGGTTCCTCAGAGGCAGATCCCTCAATCCCTGAACCCTCTTGGTTCAGGTCTAGTTGATCCTCCTGTGATTCCAATTCCTCTGGAGAGAGAATCTCAGCATCTGAGGATACACCTCCTGGTGATGGGGATCTAACCCGTTTCTTACCAGGAATAGCTCTAGCGATCAATGTTGCTATTCTCTCTTCTAGCCCCCCTAGGGATACGGCTAGCATCTCCTCTGTGATGAACACAGGGCTGGGCTGATCTGGGCCAGCCTCCGCACCAGATCCCCCTAATGGCTCATCCAAGGCGCTTCTTAAATTAATAAGTTGCGGGGAAAGTATCGGCATATCAGAATCAGAAAGGGAACCCTTTTGTTTTTTGGTCTTTTTTGTACCCTTTGACCCCGAACCCTTGGAAGCCATAATACAAAATCGAGGGACTCCGCCCACACAACAGACTGTAGTGGGCAGGAGTACAAAAATCAGAGTTTAGGGGACAATAGACCACTAATGCCCAAAAACTGATGGGATCCCGTATGTTCTTTTTCTTTTTTTTTTTTTTTTTTTTTAAATATATTATATATTTTCTTTTGACAACATACAGTGACCCCAAACTAAGTTTGCCAGCCTCCAAACCTGCTGCAAAAAAGGGGGATTTCTTGGCTTAACCAAAAGGTATTGGAACAAAGTCCACATGTACTACCCCTCTTCCGCCACCGGGAGTCACTGTTCTGCCGCTCTGCGTCCTCTCCTCTGAAAATCAGCCTCAGACTGAGCACTGACAATGCCTGCTGTCTATAACAGCACAAAGGCGCGCCCCTGTATGACGCCGCAGGCACGCCCCCCCCCCGCCCTCCTGTGTGAACGGCGCGAAAAACGTCCATAAGACGTGCGCGCGCACGCGCGCGCGCGCGTATGCCGGAAACAGGAGGAACATGGAGGAGCCGCGCTGCTGGAGATCCAGGAACGCAGAAACAGGCGGCAGATTCAAACCCCCGGCCAGGTAGGACTCTCCAAAGGCCCCTAGGGATCCTTACTAGCCCTAGGAAGAAACAGCAGGTTTAGCTAGCACACATATTTAGACAGGGGGACCTAGTGATGGGGGGGAAAAGGTGTCATCCTGTCTCTCTTTAGACATAGTGAACAAGGTTGCCCATGCAGAGCATACTTAGGCTATCCCCCCTTTTAGGTTACCCCGGAGAGCCTGCTGTCGAACCAAGTCCCGCAGGCTCCCCCTTACCTGCTCCATGCTGCAGGATGTTTGTCCAGCAAACTGATCCAATCTTCTCCCATCTCCGTGGGTAGCGTAGTAGACCTTCAGGCCCTGGGGTCCTATGAAGGTACCCACTGTCCTGGACCTATATAGCACCCTGGCAAACAGGAACTTATGGTTTTTACAAACTCCAAGTCCTGGGCCCAGGGTCCAGCCCTCCAAAGAGGAGCATTATAGGCAAAACCCCACGGCTTGGGGCCCGGGTACTGTCCACTTTGGCACTGAGGCTCCTTGGACAGATCCGGTTAGCCCGCCCTTAATCCCAAGGATGTGGAGCAAAGCTATTCCGTGACCAACACCTAAGACACTGGCGAAAAAACTGAGGGACTCCCTCTAGGGGAGGGGGTTATATAGGGAGGGGACTTCCTGTTTGAGATTGCCAGTGTCCACACCTGAAGGTACTCCATATAACCCACATAGTAATGAATATGCCGCTCTGTGTCCCGTGATGTACGAGAAAGAAACACAGATTTTATTGAGCTTGGTCCAGTGTTGCCAACCTACCAGATTGAAATTTACTGGCACGACACCCGAAATTTACTGGCGCAGCCATGTTTTTACTGACATTTCACAAAAGTTACTAAATTTAATTTTTAGGTGCAAATTTCAGTATTTAGGCTACAAACAAGTACACTAGGCAAATAGCAATGTGATTTAAGGTAGATATTAAGGTAGGTAAAAAATATATATATATATTGGTTATTTTCCATATAATAAGGGCAAATTATTTAGTCACATCACCCCTGCCACCAACACCCCCTGCCTTCACCCCCCTCTGTGGTGCCACAATCTCCCCCTGCCTCCATTCTCCCCCAGGCCCCCTGCCTCCATCCCCCTCTGCGGGGCCACCAACAACCCCTGTCTCCATCCCCCACCCTCTGCGGTGCCACCATCCCCCTCTACGCTGCCACCAACACCCCCTGCCTCCAATCATCCCTTGCCACTAACACCCCCTGCCTTCAATCTCCCCCTGCCTACACCCACCTCTGCGGTGTCACCGCAGCCACCATCACCCCCTGCCTCCAATCACCATGCGCAGTTCCAAGCTGAACCGATCTCGGCTATTTTTACTGGCACATTCCCGCAACCACGGACATTTACGAAGGGGGGGAAAAAGTGCCAGTTTTTACAAACCGTCTGTAAAAATATGGATGGTTGGCAACACTGGCTTGGTCTCATCAGTGAGATTTCCCTTCATTTCTATGCTGTATATGTAACTAGAATCAATTCTTAAAGTGATTAAAAAATGTTTCCCAACATTTCATATTCTTGATATGTGTCTGCCGTTCCATGTACTTGTATGAGAAAGTATCCTGTTCTCTTTGTAATACTTCCTTTGTGTGAAATCCCTGGTGTTCCTGCAGGTCTCCTTGATTTCAAATTTCAAACTGACCCCTCCCTACATAGCCATTCACTGGGAAGATCACTGTAATTCTGTTTCTCCATCCCTAGCTCTCCAAGCCTCTTATGCAGCTGAGAACAGAGATTATGCGATGACTTATAAAAAAGCAAAAAAAAACTGTTTTTTCCCCCTAAATCTATACACAAATGGTTTGCCTTTCATTTCTATTATAAAGTGAATTGGTTGTTTTTAAAGTTGAGGGTTTAAACTGTAATCTGGCTATACACTAGTTAGAATTTAATTACATTTTTTAGTTCTGAAAATGTTTGGTTAGACTTTCTAATAGTTTGTGGCGGTCAAATCGACATTTATTTTTGACCATAAATTTTAAACAGGATGTAATTTATTTATTTTTTGCAATATTTATCTCAAACAAATGTGGTTTTCATTTGGGAACATAATTTTGTTCCAAAATCAAATGTTAAATGAAAATTACATTTTGAAGTACTTACCTAATGACATTCATCAAGTAATGGAATGTACTTAGAATTTTCATATTCATGTTCACATGAATATTTGTAGGAATGTTCATTTAGAAATCTACTAGTGTATGGCCAGCTTTAGATGCTACTTTAACAAGGGTCACCAATACCCTCTATTTCTGTTCCATTGACTATAAAATTCTGGTCTTCTTCTCCCTTTCTGTTCCCATGACAATGATCACAAGAGATGACGTCAAACCGAGAGTAGACATGAGCAATTTGCTTTTCTTTACGACTTTTAACGATATTGACAAATTCGTTCATTCGGAAATATCCGAATTAACGAAAATCCGTTTAATGAATTTATCAGAATATTCGTAATATTCGTAAATCCGAAAACCCCAAAATTTGAAAATCTGAAATAACTAACTAATAATAACTTAACTATTACTAAATATTAAATTATAGGTATTGAAATTCCCTTTAAAATTTGGCTGTTAGTGACGCAACGAATACGAATTTACGAATTATCTAAAATTATCAAATTATCTAAAACAAATGGAAAGTAACTAATTAAGAATGACCAAACCTTTTAATTATTATTTATTTGTATTAATTTGTTTAGATGCAGCATTCGTTATTTCGGATAATTTGTAACTTAAATAAATTTGTATTTGTTACGTTCACTAACAGCCAAATTTGAAAGGAAATTCCAATACCTATAATTTGATAGTTATTATTGGTTAGTTAAACGAAAACTAAAATGAACACAATGGCCCAGATTCACAGAGCGATTACGCCTGCGCAACTGGTGTTGCGCGTGCGTAAGTCTAAATGTGCGCGTGCGTTTAGATGCGCGCGATTCAGAAAACGATTTACGCCAGAAATCTACTTTTTTTTGTCCGGCGTAATTTCGTTAGACAGACGCATCCGTCCGCGCAAAAATGCGCTAGACACACCATTGATTTGCTAGTCAAATATGCTAATGAGGGAGTTGCGGGGATCCACAAAAAAACGCAGTTGCTGCGCAGGCTACGCGATGTGCGCAACAGCAAAATGTCCTGTCTAAAGTTAGAGCACCTAAAAGCTGGTCTAAATTTTGAAAAAACGTCTACATCTCACAGAAAGCAACACCGTTACTGAGGAGCAGACCACACACACGTGTTGCACTACAATTTGACTGCCAACATGCCAGGGGCATCGTCGCTCATAGCTGCACTAGTGAATTTAGATGACCAAAGAAGGAGGAGGGCACAGAGGATGGCACGGAGGATGGCACGGGAGAGGGTATACCGCACACGCATAGACCTCTTTGGCATGAGTGATTCTGAGGTGTATCGCATCTTCAGATTCCCTCCTCATGCCATCCTGGAATTAACCACAACCCTGCAGGAGGACATCACCAGCCCAACACATGACACCACCCATGACACCCATGACAGCTACATATACAATCAGAGCCCCATCCCCACAGATTGCGAACAGAACATGTATGGGGACAGCTGGCTGGTTGGTGAGTGACATGGGTGGCAGGCATGACTGTCCCCTCCCGTGATGCACACCTCACAAGTGGCACATGCATGACTAACATCCTCCTGTCCTTTCCCTTCAAGGTGACTCTGCATATGCACTGGTACCCCATCTCATGACCCCATCTCATGCCAGCTCACATTATGCATCTTTGCACGTTAAACACACACATTAATCATGGCACAATGAGAATGCATGCATGCACACCACTGTGGTCCCTAGCACACACACCCCACATCCTCATCACATTGGATTGGCACCAGTCCACCATGCAGGACTTGTGAGCTGCAACGCCACGCCACGGCTCCAATTATGTCACTGTACATTCATACACCATTCACACAGACCTGGGGATCACTTCTCCACCACAAATGAGGGTGACACCCCTTTTCCCGCAGGAATATCACCCCCACATTCCAAAATCATACACAAACAGAACCAAAAAAATTAAATAAATGACGAGCAAAAAAAAAAAATGCCCAGCAAAAATATAATTTAAACAAAATAACAACAAAGAAAACACATAAAAGACAAAACTCACTCTGCAAAACAGTCCCCAAATATCTCAAAGACACGTCACAAACAAACAAAAGCACCTTGCTGTATAGGGAGGGATACAAAGGGATGTATTTTGCAAAGGAAGTGCATTTGTGTGTGTCTATTTATGCTGTCTGCGTAGTTCATAAAGTTGCCCTAGTCCATTTCCAATTCACTGATTGCGCCGCTCCCGAGTTGTGAGCATGCGCACAGCGGAGCTGACCATGGTCTCCTTCAAGCGCGCATGCGCGAGCCGGCCGACCCTTCATTTGCATGGGGTCATGGCTCATTTCAATGTAACACGCCCACGTCCCTCCCAATTTGTATTACTCCTCCTTACGCCTCTGGAAAAAACCTTACGCTTGCGCAATTTCCTGCGCAAAAGCTACGTGAATCGGGGGATTACGCGGCTAGATGGCGCAAGTCTAACGTAATGGCGGTGCGCTACGCCGGACCGATAATGCGCCGATGTACGTGAATCTGGGCCATTTTTTGGCAGTGCACATGTCTAACCAAGAGATTCTAACCCTTCCCTACTCTGTCTCAACCCAAAATGAAATGTTTTTTCTAAAGACACTTTTAAATAGAGATGCACTGAAATTTCGGCAGCCAAAACATATCGGCCAAAAATGCATATTGCTGATAAAGAAAAAAGTGCTGATAATGGCACTGAAAACGCAATCGATTTTGCCGCAATTTTATCGTGGTTTTTGCCACGATTTTAGTGCTTATGGTGTATTTTGAGGCATGTCACTCAGAAACCACAAAAAACATAACAGGTTTTTTTGGGAGCATTTTTCTTAATAGCAACAAGCAAGATTTTTAACACCACAACAGAAGCGCAGTGTACCATGTGACTTCTGTGGGGCCCTGGAGCACAGGGGGCTCAGAGCTGTTTGACTTCAGTGATGCAGTAGCAACAATAGCAATTGGCGAATACATGGATGAAATTACTGAACATAAAGTTGCTATTCTGTCAATAGAGTAGTTTATTTCAAGATGGAGGTTATTGCAACAGGGAGGCCCTTTAATGAACAGGTTAAATGTGAAATATGCTCTAGCTAAACCCCACTCTCCACTGTCTCTTCTAGGCGATTTTCCTAAGTCCCCCCCCCCCCCCATGGAAAACAACTGCCCTTTTTCAATTCCTGGGGAAGAACAAAGGAAATCCACTGTTTCCATTTCATGCAGGGCTCAAGGCTGAAACCCTTAACCACGATTAGACCGGCGTGGAGCATTAGTGTGCTTCATGAATGTAAGTACGCTCAGTTCCAATCCTTTTGTAAGCTCCCTAAGAGATACCTTCTCTAACTTTTGAGGCCTTATGGCTAAATGGGGACCAAACCACTGGATTGTTGTCTAACCAATCTACCCATTCAGTACCCTACTACATCAGGGAATGGGAAAGGGAACTGAGTTGTAGCCTCAGACAGCAGTGTAGAAAAAAATACAATGCTGGCCTATACTTCTTCAGTTAGTTCTAAATTGCAGGAGTCCTGTTTTAGCTTGATGGTCCCAGATAAACTGTCCCGTATTTGTGTGTGTATATATATATATATATATATAAACATGTGCCAACCTAGTACTGGAGGGGTTGTGGGCAGATTGGTACATTCCTGCACATCTGGTGGGACTGTCCCTTGATCAACCATTTTGGGCAGTGTGGAATCTGATCGGTAAGATCACCCAATGTCCGTTGGCTGATGACCCCCCTAACAATACTTTTTCATGACACCACATAGTCTAAACGGCGCTTATAACTGCTCCCTACTCCCCCACCTTCTGAATGCAAGTAAAAGCATCATACCACTCCATTGGGAGTCAGCCACGATTCCAACCATTAGGGATTGGCTCGAGAGGGTTTAGGGGATTCAGAATGGAGACATCAGTGCTCCAATGCTTATCAAAAATACTATAAGACATTGGTGCTATGGATTGATTTAAGTACCTCTGACATTTACAAACAGTTATTACTATGATTTATTTGTTGGTGATTGTACTCATATGCTTTATGAAATACACTTTTTCAGGTCCATAGGCAGCTGGGATTGGACTATAAGAAGTGGTCGTTGTAGTGGTTTGTTGCTATTATGGGTCTTCTTTCCGGCCCAATTCATAAGGGTGTGCGGGTGACTCTTCCCTATTTGTTTCTGACTTTCTCCAGTTCTTTATATCTCTCTATATTTTTCTTCTTTCTTTTCTTGGGCCTATGGGCAACATATATGGGCCACATACAGTATGTCTGGGTGGTTCAAGGGGCAGGCCTGGACTGGGACAAAAATGTAGGCATTAACTTCATCCAGACCAGCTCACTTTAATTTTGCAAACACGCACAAACATAGCAATTGTGCAAAAAAAAAAAGGGAAAAACATTCCACTGTAAGTATAAACAACTTTTTTTTAATTCTTTATTTAGAGAAAAATATGTATTCCAACATTACAAACGCCTTTAGAATGATGTGTAAGTTACACTCTGCTCAATGACAGGTGTCATTAATAAAGAAAACAGTTATAAATAAATAGCATCTTATTTTTGAATATAAAATTAACAAGCAGTTCAATCAATAACTTGTGAGACTCACAAACATCAAAAGACAGGGAAAAATCCACTCTAACATACAATGAGAATTAACAAGGCAGTATAAACGGCTAACCATCCAAAGAGGTCCAAAATCACTGTTAGGACCTATAGAAGAATCTTAGAAAACAATTGACTTTTCTCGTCAATGATCACATCAGAGTCAAGAGAGCAGAGGATGTGCTTTTCTGTTGACATCAACATAAATACAAAACATAAATTGTGTTAACTGAAAATATACTCCTAGGCCCCTTTCACACGGCGGTTGTTCTGCCACTGTTAAAAGCATGTTTGTCATTTTGAAATTCCAAGACTCCAGGCACATAGATCACTTGCAGTTGTACATTTCGATTAGCAACATTTACTTGCAGCTGCTTTTAGCTGCGCTGGAACATTCTTGCCATTTCTGATATGCTTCCTGTTTTTCTTTCCTTGCTGCCGCTGCTATCTACAGGAGAAATAGTACACTGCGATTACCTGCAGTTATGTGCAGATAGCTGCACTTAATCGGTCCTGGACACAGTCAAATACATTTTACAAAACCCCCTGTAAGGAAACCGTTAAAAACCGTGAATGTAGTGTGTGAATGGGGCCATAGGAAAGCATTGTGTGAGTTTAGGTGCGGTAGATAACTTCATCTGTCTGCAGCTAAAAGTTGAATTCTATCCACCTGTGTTAAAGGGGCCTAACTCCTCACTCCTCTTATTATTTCCCTATTTCGTCTCTGTATTTTTCTCCTCCTTCTCACATTACTGCATTAAGTGAGAGGGCCAACATCATGCTGGAACATTATTACAGCCTCATTGCCTGGAATTTCAGAGACCGGCATTGCTACACAGCCAATGGCTGCCTTTCAGCAACGCAGCTGAGCTGAAGCTGAGCCAGGTTGCGTACTATGAAGTGAGGTGATGGGTAGTGCGGCTGACAGATCTCTCCCATACCGACCGGCCGGACAAAACCCGGCCCTGACCAGCCGGCCAGCCCCGATGAGCACCCACCCAAGTCTGGTATACTGTAGGCCTAAAGCAGGGGTAGGCAACCTCAGCCCTCCAGCTGTGCTAAAACTACAAATCCCATCATGCCTCTGCCTCTAGGAGTCATGCCTGTGATTATCAGTGTCTTGAAATGTCTCGTTGGACTTGTAGTTTCAGAACAGCTGGAAGGTCGAGGTTGTTTACCCCTGGCCTAAGGGATAAAATAGCTGCTGCAACATGGTAAAAGAGGAAAAAAAAAAAAATCACATGACAGACTTCAGTTGCTTAGGCAACATCCTCTTGTTGTTATCTGCTTTAGCCTTACAATGCTACTTACTGCTATGGCCAGCTATAGATGGGGCACTGGACATGTTTATGTTTCACCCATGGTGCTTGTATTGGTCCAGCAGCGCACCAACACCTTTGCAGCCATTGTGCTATATGCTGGGTGTTTGATGTGCTCATGCACCTTTAAGGAGGGGTGGCTCCCCTTCAGTCCACCTGCCCTTATCTATCCATCAGAATGCACGTGCCTCCACTGTGGGGACACTCATTGTTTAGTGTTAGGACTACAGATTACAGGGTGCCTTGGCGCGACTCTGTGGCTCACGCATGCGTTTGCAAGTATGTGCGGACAAAACCCCTGTTTTTAACGCATACTGTTAGACAGGTTAATTGGTTGTTCTGCGAGCTGGTCAGTAAGTAGGCTTGGTTTTTCCCTGGGCATTCCCCGGGTTTTGTTGTTAACATCCTCTTCCTAAATCACATCATTGCGATCAGCATTTAATCTGTAAATAATCACAAAGTACTAAGTTAGAATATCCTAACTAGGCTACCAGTATATTAAAGTGGAAGTAGACCCTCCTATAATTTTCAGGCAAGGAAACTGCCATCTTGGCCTCTGTTTAATCTTCAACTGCCATGTGCTGCACATGTGATCAGTTATGACACCAGCCATTGGATGGTTTGACAGTTTGGTTGAGAGCACAACCAATGTGACAGTTAGCATTCCCGGCATGTCAGGAATGTAACTGGTTATATTAATTATAGCAAAAAGTTAAAAATATTGCATTTTTTTCAAAATTGTCGCTGTATTTTTGTTTATAGCGCAACAAATTAATACCGCAGAGGTGATCAAATACCACCAAAAGAAAGCTCTATTTGTGGGAAAAAAAAGTTTTAGACCCCGCGCCCTGGGCAATCCTGGGTTACGCTTCCTCTGATAGCAGCAGTCACTACCCTGTGGTGCATCCCTGACACCAACGGGGTGCACTTGTCACCAGGCCACGGGTGACCTGGCATCTATTTATTACAGGTCATTTTTATAGCTCTGTCAAATTATGCAGTGCTTTACATATATATTGTACATCCACATCAGTCCCTGACTTCAAGGAACTTACAATTGAATGACAATCTCACTGGGAATCACACTGCACCTGTGGTTTCCGTACAGGCAGCATTTTCAAAAATTAAGCAGGGATCTTTTCTCTGCGTTTTTAGGAGCCACAACAGCTCATTCAAATAAATGGGCTGCCGTGCTCATGTAAAACATGGCTCCTAGAGCAGAGCGGTACAAGTTTGAACCTAGCCTAAAACCTGGACACAGGGTTAGAGGCTTCTTCACTACCAAGACTCTGCAAAGCCTCCAGATTCCAGACCCCACAAATTATTTTCTTCATTCATAAAAAATATTCTAGAGCCCTGCAAACCTGCATCCTTGAGAACCCTGTGTGATCTTTAGACCCCCTTTACACTGGGGCATTTTTCAGGCGGTTTATTGTTAAAAAAAATGCATGTAAGGCACCTGAACGAAGCTGCATCTACAATCCCAAGGTGAAAGCCCAAGTGCTTTCACACTAAAGTGCCTGGAAAATGCCCCAGTGTGAAAGGGGTCTTAACGTTAAAAAAAGCGCCTGAATGAAGCCTCACCTGCAATCCCAATGTGAAAGCCCAAGTGCCTTTACACTGAGGCGCTGTGCTGGCAGGGCTTAAAAAAAAATAACAGTCCTGTAAGCAGCTTCTTTGCAGCACTTTAGGAGTGTTGAATACACTGCTCCTAAAGCGCCCCTTCCCATTGAGGCGCTTTTTTAATGCCAAAGCGCCCCAGTGTGGAAGGGTTCTTAGCGGAGCTTTACCAGTGTTTTTCGGGCACTGGCAGTGTGAAAGGGCTCTGAAAGCATTCAGGCTTTCACATTGGACTTGTACTTCTTTCATGCCTCAAAGCGCCTGAAAAACACCCCAGTGTGAAAGGTGTCTAAGTCGTACTAACATAGGGGCAGTGTACAGCATTGTCACAGGTTAGTTAAAAGCAGGCCTTGGAGAAAGATCCTGAAATCTGCTGCCAGACTAGATAAGCTGTGCTGTGTTATAGTGGTGTACCATGGCATCTCAAGTTGAGGGGTGAAGGAGCAAATGATGAAGCACTACTCCCGACCCTAGGCTCTTGCCTCTAATGCCTTTGTGTTTAATTTGAGTTACGCTTCTCATCACCAATCATATGTTGGAAAAAATTCCTGACAAATACTGAAGGCCTTTCAGAGTCATCAGTTCCAACTTATAAAAGGACACTGGGGAGTGATTTACTTAAATTGGAGATTGCAAAATCTAGTGCATCTCTGCATAGAAACCAATCAGCCTCCAGGTTTTATTGTCAAAGCTTAATTGAACAAGCTGAAGTTAGAAGCTGATTGGCTACCATGCACAACTGCATTAGATTCTGAGTGCTCCAGTTTTAGGAAATCAACCCACTGTTATCTATCTAAACATATATGTAGGCAGATGAACATTTTCTATTCAAAATACTTTTAGAAACTGCTTTTACTTAACCACTTAAGGACCGGACCAATATGCTGCTAAAAGCCCAGAGGCGTTTTTACAATTCGGCACTGCGTCGCTTTAACAGACAATTGCACAGTCGTGCAACGTGGCTCCTAAACAAAATTTGCGTCCTTTTCCTCCCACAAATAGAGCTTTCTTTTGATGGTATTCGATCACCTCTGCGATTTTTATTTGTTGCGCTATATGCAAAAATAGAGCGACATTTTTGAAAAAAAACAATATTTTTTACCTTTTTTTATAAGAAAAATTGAATAAACTAAATTTTAGTCAAACATTTAGACCAAAATGTATTCAGCCACATGTCTTTAGTAAAAAAAAAAAAATCGCAATAAAAAAAATGGCTACCTAGCGGCAACAGTGACACTAATACAGCGATCAGAAAAATGATCGCTTAGTGACACTGGCAATAGGGAGTGAAAGGGTTAACTAGGGCGGTGGTCAAGGGGTTAAAACTATGTGTCACTGGTGTCAGTGTAGTGTTGTGCAGACTCACTGTGTGATGTCTTCTCTCCTCAGCGGCGGTTGAAAATACCGCCGAGAGGAGAGATTACATCACTTACCCCTTCCTGTGTTTACACAGGCAGAGGAAGTGACACGCGTAGGAGGACGTGCATTGGCTGGGAGCGATCCGGAGGGGGCGGAAAAAAGCGAACAGCCGCCCCCTCATCCTGAATCGCTCGGACAGCCACGGGGACTGCCGCAAGTACCGGGGGGGTCCCGATCGGACCCCCGACCCACGTCTAGGCAGGGACGTACAGGTAAGCCAATGTGCCTGTACGTGCCATTCTGCCGACGTATATGTACATACGGCGGTCCTTAAGTGGTTAAGGTCTTGAGCAATCTGACTACAAGATATCTCACTATTTTCCTTTATTCTGGTACTGGAATGATATGTATCTAGGACACCATATTGCAGCATTCCTCACTATATTTCTTTCAAATATGTCCCTTTATGCTCTAGTTCTCAGAAACTAGCTTCAAGGCCTATTTAGGGTATTTTTAAGAGACATGAGAAGCTCTAACCTCTGGGGAATAATCTCTTTAAGTGCAATTTCATAACAGCATATACTGTTCTCTTCCAGAATTGTATGTACTTTTGGATGTACAGTATTTAGAGCATAGCTAGCTGAGAAATCACTGATTTTAACTCTCGTACCTGTATATTTCTGCTGAATAAGATAGCCTTTGTGGCTTTCACACAATTGCCTCATAGCACAGCAACAGACAGAAAGAGTTAAAATACACTGTAAGATCAAAACACTCTCAGGGGGTAGCAAAGAGAGCCTGGGGCTTCCTATGCAATTGCATTTCTCTGCTACTGAGAAATTTAAAGAAGAACTAAATGCCAGAACAAAAATGTAATATATTGCAGTTTACTAGTTCATATAGTATCTCACAAAAGAGAGTACACCCCTCACATTTTTGAAAAAAATGTATTATATATTTTCATGTGACAACACAAAAAACACTTTGCTACAATATAAAGTAGTGAGTGTACAGCTCGTATAACAGTGTCAATTTGCTGTCCTCTCAAAATAATTTAACATACAGCCATTAATGTCTAAACTGCTGGCAATAAAAGTGAGTACAACCCTATGTGAAAATGTCCATATTGGGCCCAATTAGCCATTTTACCTGCCCAGTCTCACCCGACTCGTTAGTGTTACAAGGTCTCAGGTGTAACTGGGGAGCAGGTGTGTTAAATTTGGTGTTATTGCTGGAATCATGTCCTCTGGTCTGATGAGACCAAGATAAAGTTATTTGGTTCAGAAGGTGTCAAGCATGTGTGGCAGCAACCAGGTGAGGAGTACAAAGACAAGTGTGTCTTTCCTACAGTCAAGCATGGTGGTGGGAGTGTCATGGCCTGGGGTTGCATGAGTTGCAACTGGGGAGCTACAGTTCATTGAGGGAACCATGAATGCCAACATTTACTGTCCTTCGGAACAATAAGATAAACTGTCAGCGCAAAAGACTAGTGCATAACAAATATAAATGGATATGGACAGAGGATAGATCTAAAAAACAGTCACAGTTCTTTAGTCCATATTCTAATATGTGGTAATAACCAGTCCTTTAAAGGAGGAGAGGGATAGGAGGATGGTAGGCAGCAGCTGTCCTCAAAGAAAGCCGGCTCCGTAAGGGGAAGGCAGGGGAACAAAACAGCAAGTGCCACCTAAGTGCAGTATGTTAGTCACAAATTATTAGGTTAAAAATAAAATGCACTTACAAACATGTATAAAAAACAGGCTCATCTGTGTGCTGTACTCACAGTGCAGTCCGGTCTCAGGTGCATCCAGGCTCACGGTGACACGTAGCTGGGGAATGAGCCTGACGAGCAGAGGGAGACCTCTCGTACCGCCCTGGTTCCAGGATCACTGGGGTTGAGACAGTGACCGTAGGAGCACAGTGAGGTATGAGTGCCTGCAGATTCTCTGAGATTGGAGATGAAGGCTAATAAGAGAGGCTGGAGCGCTGTAGGTGCGGGTCAGCTGGATGCAGATCATCGGATGCAGATCATCGGATGCAGGTCAGCAGATGCAGGTCACCGGATGCTGATTAATTGGTTAGCAGGATGCTGTTGAGCCGATGCAGGTCTGCGGACTCAGGTCTGCGGATGCAGGTGCGCCTGAGAGCAACATGCGCATGCAAATACAGGCGACAGAAGGAGAGGAGTCAGACAGGCCAGGTCATACACAGAGGATCAGTACAGGCAAAAAGCAGCAGGCAAGGAATGGTCAGATTTCAGGCTGGATTCGGCAACAGAGGATCTGGCAGACAGGTAAACAGAGCAGGTCAGGACTGGAGATGGCAGCGGAGTCAGAAAGCCAGGTCAGAATTATGCAGGTTCAGGATCAGGTCTCTGGATAAGATGCAGATCAGACATCAAGATCACAGTGCTGCTGAGGGGTTTAAATAAGGCAGCCTGTTGCCAATTATTGGAATCAGTCTGCATTGTTAACCCTTAGGTGGCAGATCCCTGACACACGGGTAGGCAGAAGAGTGTAGAAATTCATCCTGTAGTAATCAGGAAGCCAGCCAGAACCAGCATGGAACACAGACGATGACGTCACAGGAAGCGGAACCAGAGAGAGCACCAGGGGAAGGACAGTATGAGGCAAGCCACTGAGAATCTAGGCTACGTGCTCGGAGCCTTCTGCTCTTTCTAAAGGCCTGCTCCTGTCCTTTGGAGACTGGGCCACAGGGCAGTATTCCAACAGGGTAACGACCCCAAACACACCTCCAAGTCGACCCTTGCCTTGCTAAAGAAGCTGAGGGTAAAGGTGATGGACTGGCCAAGCATGTCCCCAGATCTAAACCCTATTGAGCATCTGTGGAGCATCCTTTAAACAGAAGGTGGCGGAGCGCAAGGTTTCTAACATCCACCAGCTCTGTGATGTTGTCATGGAGCAGTGGAAGAGGACTCCAGTGGCAACCTGTGAAGCTCTGGTGAGTTCCATGCCCAAGAGGGTTAAGGTGTTAATGGTGTGAAACATATTAGCTTGTTATTCAATGTTTGTATGGACCATCGTTTAATAAAGGCATTTATTTTGGAGTACAGCCATCCGGACAATCTTTTTATTCTCTGGGTTAAAGCAGTGCTGGAAAATAATGGTGGCCACACAAAATAGGGACACTTTGGGCCCAATTTGGACATTTTTAGTTAGGGGTGGTGTCACTTTTGTTGCCAGCGCTTTAGACATTAATGGCTGTATGTTAAATTATTTTGAGGGAACAGCAAAATAACTCAACATACTGATCTGGAACAAATATGAACATAAGGATTTTTTACTTTAACCCGCATATATATTGTATGTGACTTCGAATGTATTGAAGTATATAAAAAGCTAAAAATCTTATACTCACGATGTTCATGGTGGTATCACATACATGTGCGTTATTTGTTGTTTGTACTGGTAGTAAGGCTCAGACACAATGGTGTGCATTCTTCTTTTATTGCCTACCTAAAACACAGACACTAACCTACATGAAGTACTGATCAAGCTACTTCATCTTAATTTTTTTTTTTTTTTTACAGGCTTAGCAAGAAGAAAAAGATGTGAATCGAGAGGAATTTATCATAATTGGATTAGAAAGCATCTGGAGCATCTGTGCATGACAACCAATCAGCTTATATCTTTTATTTTAAGAGCTTAAAGGGGTTGTAAATGTAAATGTTTTTACACCTTAACCTGTTCCCTACCGAGCCATTGTAAAATGACGTCGGCAGGAGCGCTCCGTCTTTCAGACTGGACGTCATATGACGTCCTTGCTTTTCCGGCTGCTAGGGGGGACGGGCCGCATTCCTCGGGGCCCGGTGCGCGTGCCCGTGGATCTCTGTGTGTCAGCGGTGAGGAGACAGATGTGTGTTCCCAGTAAGGAGGAACACACATCGATCTCCTCCCCTTGTGAGTCCCCCTCCCCCTAACAGTTAGAACACACTTTAGGGAACATATTTAACCCCTTCAACGCCCCCTAGTGTTGACCCCTTTCCTGCCAGTCACATTTACACAGTAATCAGTGCAGTTTTTTGGCACTAATCGCTGTGTAAATGTGAATGGCCCCAAAAATGTGTCAAAAGTGTCCGATATGTCCGCCGCAATGTCACGGTCACAAAAAAAATTGTAGATCGCCGCCATTACTAGTAAAAAAAAAAAATGCCGTAATTCTAGAACTTTTGCGCAAACCAATAAAATACGCTTATTGCGTTTTTTTTTTGTCAAAATTATGTAGAAGAATATTGGTCTAAACTGAGGAAAAAAAATGTTTTAAAAAAAAAAATTATGATATTTATTAAATCAAAAAGTAAAAAAAATTGTGTATTTTTTCAAAATTGTCGCTCTTCTTTTGTTTATAGCGCAAAAAATAAAAACCGCAGCGGTGATCAAATACCACCAAAAGAAAGCTCTATTTATGTGAAAAAAATGGCGTCAATTTTGTTTGGGAGCCACGTCGCGCAATTTTCATTTAAAGTGCGACAGTGCTAAAAACTAAAAATTGGTCTGGGCCGGAAAGGGGGGAAAATGCTCTGTATGGAAGTGGTTAATGCATTAAATAAAAAATTGGTCTCACATAAATAGATCAAGATGTCTCAAGTTTCATGTTTGTGGGCACAACAATTGGTCGTATGAGTCGTCGTTCATTAGCTTACTATTAATAAAATACAATCTTTTTGTCTGATACAGTGTAAACTCCCATTTGTCCATGCCTAAATAGGCATGATGACATTTCCTAAACACTGTATCAGACAAAAAGATTGTATTTTATTAATAGTAAGCTAATGAACGACGACTCATACAACCAATTATTGTGCCCACAAACATGAAACTTGAGACATATTGAACTGTATGTACAACCTGAAAGAAAAAGCACATGCCGCACAATAATAAAATACTAATCTGAGTACACATGAAAATTACTTATTTCCTCTAATAAGTCTTTTAATCTTCTGCATTTGCTCCGGCTCCCTTAATTTTAGGTCAGACCACCTTTTATGGAGCTGTTCTTTTGACCTGCGCATCCCAAATATTTGGTGGAGACTTTTTATCACTTTGTCCATGATTTGGGCTTCACCTTGTTTGGATATTTGTAAGGGCCATGTTTTCCATCCTAATCCTCCCTCCTTAATATTGCCACCATTTCCTCAAACGCCATATTTGTGGCCTTGTACCTCCTGCTCCTGGATCTGGTGTGTGCTACCGCCTGGCTTTGCTCCTGGCTTGAGGTTGCCACTTGCTCCACATCCTCCAAGTTGTATTGCATTAAATGACCGAGAAGGGGCGGGGAAAGTACTAGAACGAACGTCGGGTGGCGAAACGTGCGGAGCTTCACGCATGCGCAGTGTATAAAGGGATACTGCATGAGTCAAAACTGTGGTCTGTGGAAGAAGGCAGAAGAAACGACCGTGTACATTGACGGTACGTAACTTGATTTTGGACTTTATTAGTGATCAGTGGATGAGTTTGTGGCCTAGATATGGGGAGAAAGCTTAGTAGTAGAGGCTTGACTGACATTAGCTTTTTTTGATTCATTTTGACTTGCAGAAATAATGGAGGCCTTCAGAGAACATGACTTTTTCACTGAATTTGTTTAACCACTTCAATACCCAGCCATATACAATTGACGGCCTGGGATGGGATTTACCATCCTAAGTGGCCGTCAATTGACGGCCTGGGTATTGCAGGCGAATATCTGGATGATGCCTGCAGCCAGAGGCATCATCCAGATATCCTCTTCTTCAGCCGGCGATTCTGCACAATGTAAGAATGATCATAGCGGCGGTTCCGCCGCTTGATCGTTCTTACAGGCCGCGGGAGGGGACTTCCCCCCCCTCCCGCCGCCATCCGGTGCTTCTCCGGGCTTACCTGTACCTTCGGGGGCCCGGAGAACGAATCGTCGGCGGCGGCAGGAAGCATAGAGATGACTGGTGACCAGATGGTCACCAGTCATCTCTATGACCGTCGGAGGACCCGGGCGCGATCTGATGACGTCACGTCCGGGTCCCCGTATGTAAACAAAGCCGCAATTGCGGCTGTAAGTCACCATTCATGAGATCGGTGAATTTTTTTCACCGATCTCATGGTTTCCAGCCTGGAGGTGAGATGTGAGGTCTTATTGACCCCACATCTCTCCATAAAGAGGACCTGTCACACACATTTCCTATTACAAGGGATGTTTACATTCCTTGTAATAGGAATAAAAGTGGAAAAAAAAAAAAAATGAAAAAAAGTGTAAAAATATATAAAATATAAGTAAAAAAAAATAATAAAAGATAAAAAAAAAATTAAAACGCCCCTGTCCCCGATAGCTCGCGTGCAGAAGCGAACGCACACGCAAGTCCCGCCGACATATGTAAACGCCGTTTAAACCACACATGTGAGGTATCGCCGCGTGCGTTAGAGTGCCAGCAACTAATCTAGCACTAGATCTCCTCTGTAAATCTAAACTGTAACCTGTAAAAAATAAATAAAGTGTTGCCTATGGAGATTTTTAAGTACCGAAGTTTGGCGCCATTCCATGAGTGTGCGCATAATTAAAGCGTGACATGTTGGGTCTCTATTTACTCGGTGTAACATAATCTTTCACATAATACAAAAAAATTGGGCTAACTTTAGTGTTTTGTTATTTTTTTAATTCATAAAACAATTTTTTTTACAAAGAAAAAGGCGTTTGAAAAATAATTGCGTAAATACCGTGCAAGATAAAACTTTGGAATGACCGTCATTTTATTCCCTAGGGTGTCTGCTAAAAAAAACATATATAATGTTTGGGGGTACTGTGTAATTTTCTAGCAAAAGAATGATGATTATTACATGTAGGAGAGAAGTGTCAGAATAGGCCCGGTATGGAGGTGGTATAAAAGCCTAGTATTGAAGCAGTTAAAGGTGGAGGGATCTCCCTATATTGTGGCAAACTAAAAACAAACTTAATAAAAACAAAAATGCCAGAAGGAAAGCACTGGAGACCCTGCTTGTATTTGTAAAGACAATCAAGACTGTGAGCAAAAAAAAATTGACCATTAGTGGCACCTACAGGACTCAACGTACACAAGTCCTGACCTCAATGAGATCTGGAGCTGCAGCTGACAGTATCTATAGGCCAAACCTGTGGTACTATAGTCAGCTGCAGTTCCTGGACAACCACGTGGAGTCCAGGACATCCATTTCCACCCTTCTCCCCAGAGGGAGCACCAGTATTCCCTGCAGATTTTTGACACCCTAGACTAAATCTAATTTTGCTGCCCCCCCCCCCCCCCCACACACACACACACACACAGGCCTTGTACACACGAGGGGATATTTCCGCTGAACATGGTCCGACGGACCATTTCAGCCGAAAAATCCCCTCGTCTGTAGGGGCAAACGGACGCTTTTTGCCGGATTCATCCGGAGGAAAAATTTCAAAGCATGCTTTGAAATAATTCCGCCGGATAGCTGGCCGTCAGATATGTCCGCTGGTTAGTACGGCAAACCAGCGGACATATCTTGCCGCACATGCGTCGTATCCTGTGAATGGATCCGACGCATGCGCGCGGAAGTGTTTACTTCCTGGTGCGGTGACGTGGCGGTCACGTGGCGGCATCAACGTCACCGCCGCGTCACCGCGCTGTCTGCCGGCGGAGAATTTGATCCGATGGTGTGTACAGCCATCGGATCAAAACATCCCGGCGCAAATATACGCTGTAAACGGTCCGGGACCGTTTACAGCGGATATTTCCCCTCGTGTGTACAAGGCCACACACACACTGGCTCCGCCCCTCACTACAAAATTTGCGGGACCTAGTTCTTCAGCCGTGGTCCACAGGTTTGCAGGTCCACAGGATATGGCAGTATACAGACAGGGTGACTGTGTAACTGCCTGTCTGTACGAGCAGACAGATACACTGACAATGCTTTACAGGTTCTTAGTAGAAACAATAATAAATTCACATTTTTGTACCTGCAAAAAAGATCTGCATTTTTTTCTTTTTTTTTATAAAGGTAGATTTGAACCTTCACACCTCAAATTGCCCCAATTCCCCAATAACCCCCTTGCACATCTGCCCTCCCCACACACATATCTGTTCCCTCTCTGTAGCCCCTGCACATCTGTCCCCCCCCCACACACACACACCTGTTCCCCCTCTGTCCCCTCTACACTCATATCTGTTCCCCTTTGTACCCCCCTGCACACCTGTCCCTCCTACACACACATATATCTGTCCCCCCCCCACACACACACACCTGTTCCCCTCTGTACCCCCTGCACATCTGCCCCCCACACACATATATGTCCATCTGTCCCCCCACACACATTCAGTACCCCCTGCACATCTGCCCCTCCACATATATCAGTACCCCCCTGCACATCTGCCCCCCACACACATATTAGTACCCCCCTGCACATCTGCCCCCCCAAACACATATCAGTACCCCCCTGCATGTCCCCCCACACACACACATATCAGTACCCCCTGCACATCTGCCCCCCCCCCCCCAAACACATATCAGTACCCCCCCTGCATGGCTGTCCCCCCCCCACATATCAGTTACCCCCCTGCATGTCTTCCCTCCCACACACACACACACACCAGTACCACCCCTGCACATCTGCCCCCCCCACACATATCAGTACCCCCTGCACATCTGCCCCCCACACACATATCAGTACCCCCTGCACATCTGCCCCCCCCAATCACATATCAGTACCCCCCTGCATGTTTCCCCCACACACACACACACACATATCAGTACCCCCTGCACGTCTGTCCCCCCCCCACATATCAGTACCCCCCCTGCATGTCTTCCCTCCCACACACACACACACCAGTAACCCCCTGCATGTCCCCTCCACACACACATATCAGTACCCCCCTGCACGTCATTCCCCCCACACACATATCAGTACCCCCTGCATGTCTGCCCCCCCACACACATATCAGTACCCCCCTGCAAGTCCATCCCCCTCCACACATACCAGTACCCCCCTGCATGTCCGTCCCCCTTCACACATATCAGTACCCCCCTGCATGTCTGCCCCCCCACACACAAACCAGTACCCCCTGCATGTTCCCCTCCCACACACATATCAGTACCCCCCTGCACATCTACCCCCCCAAACACATATCAGTACCCCCTGCATGTCCCCCCACACACACACACACACACACATATCAGTACCCCCTGCACATCTGCCTCCCCAAACACATATCAGTACCCCCCCTGCACGGCTGTCCCCCCCCACAAAACAGTACCCCCCCTGCATGTCTTCCCTCCCACACACACACACACACCAGTACCCCCCCTGCACATCTGCCCCCCCCCCACACATATCAGTACCCCCCTGCACATCTGCCCCCCACACACATATCAGTACCCCACTGCACATCTGCCCCCCCCCCAATCACATATCAGTACCCCCCTGCATGTTTCCCCCACACATACACATATCAGTACCCCCCTGCACATCTGTCCCCCCCACATATCAGTACCCCCCCTGCATGTCTTCCCTCCCACACACACACACACACCAGTACCCCCCTGCATGTCCCCCCCCACACACACATATCAGTACCCCCTGCATGTCTGCCCCCCCCACACATATCAGTACCCCCCTGCACGTCCGTCCCCCTCCACACATACCAGTACCCCCCTGCACGTCCGTCCCCCTTCACAAATATCAGTACCCCCCTGCATGTCTGCCCCCCCACACACACACCAGTACCCCCTGCATGTTCCCCTCCCACACACATATCGGTACCCCCCTGCACGTCAGTCCCCCCCCCACACACATAGTACCCCCCTGCATGTCTGCCCCCCCACACATATCAGTACCCCCTGCATGTCTTCTCCCCCCCCACACACATATCAGTACCCCCCCTGCATGTCTACCCCCCCCACACACATATCAGTACCCCCCTGCATGTCTGCCCCCCCAAACACACATATCAGTACCCCCCTGCATGTCTGCCCCCCCACATACACATATCAGTACCCCCCTGCATGTCAGTCCCCCCCACAGACACATATTAGTACCCCCCTGCATGTCTGCCCCCCCCCCACACACATCAGTACCCCCCCTGCATGTCTGCCCCCCCCACACACATATCAGTACCCCCCTGCATGTCTGCCCCCCCACACACACATATCAGTACCCCCCTGCATGTCTGCCCCCCACACACATATCAGTACCCCCTGCGTGTCTGCCCCCCCACACACACATATCAGTACCCCCCAGCATGTCTGTCCCCCCCACACATATTAAGTCCCCCTCTATACACAGTGCAATGCACTATTAACTTAGCAGAGCCCATGCAGAGTAAAAGCAGAGTCAATGTTTTATTTTTTTTGTGACTGTGTGCAGGCTACAGCACGGAGTGCTGCCTGTGCTTCCACTATACCTGAGTCAGCGTCGGATGATTACTCCAGGTCCAGGAGAGTGGCACTGCGCCTGCCTGTCCTTGCACACCACCAGATCCCAGAGCGCCCAGGAGGAGGAGGGGGGGGGGCGGATATCACGACAAGCCAGCCGTAGTTACACTACATGCAGGGCTTTTATCTCATCATCCGCTTCCACCGATCATGCGGCACTTCCGGCCGGCTGCTTCTCGTCTCAGCTCGGCTCTCTTCCCTCATCTTCTCACTGCCGCCGCTAGTAGGGCGGCACTACAGGCTGGAGATAGAGCGGTCCGTCTTCCGGGATGTATTCACAGGCGCAACCGCCCCCTAGCCTGGCACCATACGCCATTCATTTAAAAAAAATGCCGGTCCTGGTGGTATATTAATAATCTGAATCCCCAGCGAGTGGCTGGGGATCTGGATTTTGCCGCCCCCCCCTACTCTGGCGCCCTAGGCAGACGCCTGACCCGCCTATTGCTAGCGCCGGCCCTGAGCCAGAGTTCCTGGAGGAGCCCGATTGTGACCCATGGAGCCAGTTTTGCATTTTGCTAACAATTTTTGGGAATCAAAGTATAATAATGATGTCAAATTGATGTTACTAGTGCTCCAAATTTCAAAGGATTGAACAAAAAGTGTTGAACATATCAATAGACAGTAGTGGCAAAACATGATGGGGACAAGAATGAAAAATGCTGGGGTCAAAATGATTGTCTGAAAATTTCAGGGACGCCATCAGGGGGGTACAGGCAGTACACCTGTAAGGGGCCCCGCATGGCAACCCCCCTTTTTTGTAATATATATTTTTTATATATATATATATATATGTCTATTTTTCCCTAATTTTTTGGGGGGTAAAGGCCCCCCGCTTCTCAATTTCAGGCGGCAGCACCCCCCCAGGGGGCCCATGACTGAAGCTGTGTAAGGTGCCCCATAATTCATGATGGCGGCCATGTCTGTAATATATATTAGCATTCAATTTGCATCTGTCATGATTTTAAAAACGTGTGTGATTTATGAAGACAAAAAATAAACTATGTACCTTTTTTTTTATACACAGACAGAGCAAAGCCAGGAGGAGATAGAGCCCACAGGGAGCCAGGGGGAGGCAGAGCCCACAGGGAGCCAGGGGAGGCAGGCCCCACAGGGAGCCAGGGGGAGGCAGGCCCCACTGCAAGCCAGGGGGAGGCAGGCCCCAGTGGGAGACAGAAGGCACAGCATGATTCCATCTCACGTATTCCTCCCCACTCCCGTGAAAAAGGGCCAGGAGGCTTATTCAAATGGATGAGGAGACCCAGGCCCTGATTCGCGAAGCAACTGCGGCCCTTCGAGAGAACCCCAGCGAAGAAGAGGGTTTTGCAGCGCTCATCGCAAGCAAGCTCCATAATCTGGAGAGGGGCCAGCGTGTGTGCTGTGAAACCCTCATCTTTAAGGCCATGTTGGGTCAGCTCGATGATGACACCGACATTGTGCGGATCGCTCCTCCTGTCCTTGCTGCTCCTCCTGCTCCTAGTCCTGCTTCTGCTCCTTCTCCTCTTCCTGAGCCTGCTCTGGGTCCTGCTCCTGGCACAACCTCACCTCCAGGAAGCCAGCCTCAGAGGACTCGGTCTGCAGGGAAGACTGCAGGGAAGAAGACAAGCAAGTCAAAGCGATGAGAGATGTGATGCCCCCAATGGTCGAAATTTTTGTGATCACATCCTTGTTTGTTTGCTTTGGGGATCTGCGTCTTTACAAATGCAAGCAGGCTCTCCAGTGCTGCCTTACTGGCTTCTTTGTTTTTATTAATGGAGCTTTTTGTTTGCCATCAGTCTTAAATTTCTATTACTTTTATTACACCAGAATAAATGTATTTTTTGTTTGCTGACAAAACTTGACCATGTGTTTTTATTTAAAATAGAGAGATCGGTAGTGAGTAGGCAGGGACATTTAAAAAAATAAAATTTTCTAATTAACAAGGGACACTAACCTCCTTGTGGGTAAATTATACTAAATAATAATGTTGTTGTGGTAACTTAAAGCGGTATTTCACCCTAAACATAATATCTCCCATGCGATCCAGCATACTGGCGTCAGCGCCAGTATGCTGGGTTTTTTTTTTTTTTAATAGCACACTTACTGTATTATTGTAGAATTCCTTTTCTGTCCCCCGTGGTGGACGGCGCCAGTATAGCGCGTCACATCTTCCTAAAATACCCGATATGCACTCGGGTAATCTCGGCGAAAATGCGGCGCCTGCGCACAGACCTAGGAGCTGACTGCGCAGGCGCCGTATTTCTCCGAGTCCTACGGCTATGGCGCGTCACGCCCTCCGAAATAGGACTCGGAGAAATACGGCGCCTGCGCAGTCAGCTCCTAGGTCTGTGCGCAGGCGCCGCATTTTCGCCGAGATTACCCGAGTCCATATCGGGTATTTTAGGAAGATGTGACGCGCTATACTACAGCCGTCCACCGCGGGGGACAGAAAAGGAATTCTACAATAATACAGTAAGTGTGCTATTAAAAAAAAAAAAACCCAGCATACTGGCGCTGACGCCAGTATGCTGGATCGCATGGGAGATATTATATTTAGGGTGAACCTCCGCTTTAACACACTCCAAATAAAAAAAAAAATGGAAAGCAGTCTAAAATATTATCAAATAATAACCAAAAAAGAAGAGCTACATTAAAATATTTTAAATATGCAGATGTTTTTTTAGACAGAGATAAATTGGTAAAATTGCAAGCTTGTCATAACTATGTAACAATATCAGCAGCAAAAAATGTGGATTAGTGTAGCATTAAAAAGAAGAAACGAATGCTCTGCATTACACAATGCAATATTTTCGAATGTGCTTACTCCATTCCGAACGGTAGTTTTACCAGAACGAGCGCTCCCGTCTCATAACTTGCTTCTGAGCATGCGCGGGTTTTTCATGTCGTTTTAGCGCACACACGATCATTTTTTACAACCCGAAAAACTACATTGTTTTAAACGTTGTTAAAAAATCCAGCATGGTCACTCTGGTCCTCAATTTTTGCCTTTGTCCGCCCTACTAATGTGTGTACTCAGACTGACCTCTTATTTGTTTTAACCTTCCTTTTGTATATGCCTTGTATATACGGATTTGTACCACCATTTATTTCTTTAACCTCCTTGGCGTTTTTCCCGTGTCTGACACGGGGTAAAAATTTGCTGCTACTATTGTTGATCCCGTGTCAGACACGGGCTCGCCTCGCAGAATCCAGAGACTGTTTACTTACCTTCTCCCTGGATCCAGCGATGCATCCCCGCTGTGTGAGCGAGCGGGTGCTCGCTCGATTCACACAGCGTCCCCGTGTGCCGCCGAGCTCCGTTCCCTGCGACGTTACGTCGCACGGGGACGGAGAACGGCGCCAAATTCAAAAATGTAAACAAACACTTTACATACAGTACAATGTAATCTTATAGATTACAGTACTGTATGTAAAAAATACACACCCCCCATGTCCCTAGTGGTCTGCCCAGTGCCCTGCATGTCATTTTATATAATAAAAACTTTTCTTTCTCCCTGCAAACTGTAGATTGCCCATAGCAACCAAAAGTGTCCCTTTATGGCAAAAATTGTTTTAGAGCAGCTAAAAAACAGCGATAATAAATTATAATCACTTGCAGAATTTAGCGATAGCGATCTGTGGGGAAATTCGTCATAAAAAAAAAAAATTATGACAGCAAACATTCTGCAACTGAGCAAATTTCAGTGATTTTGATTTGATTACATTATTGAATAATTTTTACTATAATTATATTATTATTTGTTATAATTTTTTATAATTATTTATTATATTATAATTTTTAATAAAAAAAAAAAAAAAAAATCATACCCGGGATGCCTATTAGACTCTTGTTTAGATAGATTTAAGTAAGTACTTACTAAGAATTGCAGGCCTATAATACATAACACCACATTTCCTTGCAAAACAATTGCAACGCTTTTGGTACAAAATTCCAGACAGAATCATAACGCCAGGGAGGTTAAAGAGGTGGTTCACCCTAAATATAAGCCCTCCCATTTGATCCAGCATACTGGCGTCAGCGCCAGTATGCTGTTTTTTTTTTTTTAATCCATCACTGTATTACGGCGAATTTTAATCTCTTTCCCCCCGTGGTGCACGGCGCCAGTATAGCGCGTCACATCTTACGGAAATACATGATAAGGACTCGGGTAATCTCAGCGAAAATGCGGCGCCTGCGCACAGACCTAGGAGCTGACTGCGCAGGCGCCGTATTTCTCCAAGTCCTACGGCTATGGCGCGTCACGCCCTCCGAAAAACGCCAAAATAGGACTCGGTGAAATACGGCGCCTGCGCAGTCAGCTCCTAGGTCTGTGCGCAGGCGCCGCATTTTCGCCGAGATTACCCGAGTCCTTATCGGGTATTTTCGTAAGATGTGACGCGCTATACTAGAGCCGTCCACCGTGGGGGAAAGAGATTAAAATTTGCCGTAATACAGTAAGTGATGGATTTAAAAAAAAAAAAAAACAGCATACTGGCGCTGACGCCAGTATGCTGGATCACATGGGAGGGCTTATATTTAGGGTGAACCTCCGCTTTAATAAAAGTTTGTAAACAAAAAAATAAATAAAATGCAGCATGTTCAAATTTTTGTTTGGTCGTTTTTCAGAACCCAAAAAATGATGTGAAGCCCACACATGATCATTTTAAATTACATTTTTAAAAAACGTTTTTTTCATGCCGAAAAAATGTTGTGTGCACCATAAAGTTACTGCTATTTATTAATTACATTGCGATCTGCAATGTGCTGGATTCACTGAATTATCACTGTCTGAACTCATTTACTCATTGAGATGTTTACCTGCTGCCATGGGTCAAAGAATTCCTAATAGCCTTAGGCCAGACTCACTATTTTTCTACTCTAAACCTAGCCAGCGGATACTGTCAAGTCCCAGTAAAGGAAGACGACTGTGAAAAAACAGCCTTTATTACCCCTCTGGGACTGTATGAGTTTAATCATATGCCTTTTGGCCTGACTAATGCCCCCGGCATCTTCCAAAAGCTAATGGAAACGTTGCTTGGGAGACAAACTTTTACTCTGTCCTAATTTACTTGGATGACATCATCATCCTTTCCAAAACGTCTAAGGACCATTCTAATCATTTGCGCCAAGTCCTCTCTCGTCTAGCTCAACAAGGACAGAAGCTTAAACCAGAAAAATGTCATCCTTTGAACACCAAAATCCACTATTTTGGGGTGTGTGGTTGGAGTAAAGGGGATGTCCACAGATCCAGATAAAATTTAGGCTGCGCAGGCTTCGACCACCCCAAAAACAGTAACAGAGCTTTGCTTCTTGTTGGGGCTTGTGGGTTATTACCGCAGATTCATTCTGAGCTTTGCTAGTGTTGCGGCCCCACTCACCCAGTTTCTGTGTGGTCAACTTGTCCATCAAAAGGTAAAAATCTTCCCCAAGTAATAATGAGAGTTGTGGAGCAGCACAAAGAGAAGTGTTTAAGACCCTCAAGGCAAAGTTGACTTCTGCGCTCATCAGGGACGTCGGGAGGCCCCGGCTTAGGGGGCTGGAGCCCCGAATGGGTCCTCGTAAAGCCCAGAGTCTCGGGCATTTAGTTTGCCATTTTTAGCCCCGAGTACCGGGACCGATCTGATCCAGAGCGCGGCCGAGTGCCGCTGCACTGAGTCCTGCCAAGTGCGATAGCAGGTCCCGCATTCTGGAGCCTGCAACGCCTATGATGGATGTCCCACTGGTCCAATGCCGGGACCACGGGACGTGTGACATCCATCATAGGCACTGCAAGCTCCAGAAGGTGGGAATTACAATACCGCCGCGCCACATCCCTGTTTGGGCAAGCGTCTCTCAGAGCGATCGGGAGAGATCAGGCCAGCAGAGGAGCAATCGGGACGATTAGCAAGGTATTTCTGTTGGAGAGCTTGGTATATAGAGTGTTTATAATCCCAAGTTGGGTAAAGAATACTCCAAAAAGGGTACTGGGTCATCTCTGGATGATAGCAAGATATTTAAAAGGCAACTAGGTCCAACAGGCAGCAAAGTAAATGCTAATAGCAAAGAGACCTCTCACCACACACATGCTTGTCTCTGCTGGTCACCTAAAGGCCAGATGCAATGCATATAGGACTCCCTCCATTGCCATTTGCCAGCATTAGAGTTCTCAGTCCTCTCCATTGTTCAGGCTCTGCTCTTGTTTTACCATGCGTAGCTCCCTGCAGTCAGACTCTATCTCCTCTGGGGTCAGCAGTTGTGCCCCCTACCTGCAGTTCTGGACACACAGGACTCTGCCAAAAACGACATGACCACCCTGGACCCCCCCATATGTCAGGTAGGTGTATGTAGGTCAGGTCAGTGTATGTAGGTGAGGTCAGTGTATGTATGTCAGGTAGGTGAGGTCAGTGTATGTATGTCAGGTAGGTGAGGTCAGTGTATGTATGACAGTAGGTAAGGTCAGTGTATGTAGGTGAGGTCAGTGTATGAAGGTGAGGTCAGCGTTTGTATGTCAGGTAGGTGAGGTCAGTGTATGTAGGTCAGGTAGGTCATTGTATGTATGTCAGGTAGGTCAGTGTATGTATGTCAGGTAGGTCAGTGTATGCATGTCAGGTAGGTCAGTGTATGCATGTTAGGTAGGTTGGTGTATGCATGTCAGGTAGGTCGGTGTATGCATGTCATGTAGGTCAGTGTAATAGTCAGTGTGTCAGGTAGGTGAGTTTTGTGTTCAAAATATGAATAAACTGGTTACCAGCTATGAATAAGCACTGTATAATAGTGTGAAACGCTTCAGCTTTTTCATATGATTTTTTGCTGTGACATGTTTGTTTTGTGTCCAGTTTTATTAAAAAGTAACATTGTTTTTGGAGTGCGGCCATCTTAGTTTTTTTCTATAAATCTTGCATATCATTGCAGCGCCGGCACCCAAGTGTTTGGATTCAGTCATCTAGTTCTCTGGGACTTTGGAGCGGTTAAACTCTTTTTCTCAGAAAACAAATCAGTGTAAAAAACACAAGATAATAAGCAGCTGAACACCAGGAGTCAATTCAAAAAGTTCCTTAGGTAGATTTACAAAAGATGGTGCAGCGCTGATAGTCAGTCCATAAAAAAGTCATCCATGTGATCTTCAAAATGTGACTGTATACATAAAACATGCAGGTGATGAGCGTGATGTATAGTAAAACCTTCACCAATGTTAGAAATGGCCGTTCACCTCACGGAATGAACCTTCTATCACATAAGGTCAAATGCACTTTCCCATGAGGGTATGATCCAGGCATAAGCTCCAACAGGAACAAAAGCAATCAAACTCACAATCAATCCGAACGTTGCGTCCCTTAGGGCGGGACTTCCTCAGCGGACATCCGCTGAGGAAGTCCAGCCCTAAGGGACGCAACGTTTGGTAAGGAGAGATGTGACGTCACCCGCAGCCATCTATCTTGTCTCACACTACGCTGTACATCCTGGCACTGGACAGAGTGCCTTTGTTTGTAAGTTCATATTGTTTATATTAAAAATGTCTTATTGTGATTATGGTGATCACTATGGCTTGTTATTTGTTTTTATGACCGGACCTACTTACCATCGGATTGATTGTGAGTTTGATCGCTTTTGTTCCTGTTGGAGCTTATGCCTGGATCATACCCTCATGGGAAATTGCATTTGACCTTATGTAATAGAAGGTCCATTCCGTGAGGTGAGCGGCCGTTTCTAACATTGGTGGAGGTTTTACTATACATCACGCTCATCACCTGCATGTTTTATGTATACAGTCACATTTTGAAGATCACGTGGATGACTTTTTTATGGACTGACTATCAGCGCTGCACCATCTTTTGTATATGTTTTCTGAACTGTGTCGCCTTAGTGGCAATTGAAAATCTGATACCACCCCTATCATCCCCAAGGGCATAGGTGTGCGCAGCCCATTGCATTAGGGTGTGCACCCCAAAGCTCAAACACATACTACCGATCACTCACGATGAAAGGGAAGGGGCTGGTAAGTTACATATTTACCAGTCACTTCCCCCACTCATCCTAAAACACCCCTACAGCAACAGCCAGAGGGAGAGGGCAGTAGGGAAGCAAGCAGCGCTGCAAGGGGAAGAAGAGGGGGAACCAAGGCAGTAGGCGGAATCTGTGCTGCACAGGGTGATTAGGGTGTGCCTGGGCACACCCGGCACACCCTGTGCGCACACCTATGCCCAAGGGAATGGTGTCTGTAAGCGCTTTAATCGCACCCTGTTAGGATTGATACTCAACTTGGAGCAAGAGCAATGAGAAAGATGGCCACTGGTTATACTCCGCATTTTTTTAATGTTTGGTCATTGCAGCTGTTTACCTGTAGACCTATTATTGGAAACTCATCCTTATAAATGGGTTCAAGACAACTGGCATTGCTTAGGCCAAGTTAAACAAATGGTGCTAGGGAAGCATCAGGATCTGGCTGACAAAATTACTGTCAACTTGCTGCCTCTAAAACCAAGAGACAAGGTCTTGGTGTGCAACCCCAGGCACATTAGAGGCAACAGGCTGGAATCCAAGTGGGAGCCCTGCCCATGTTGGGTGGAGTAGCAAACTTTTCCTGGACTGCCTGTGTATGATGTTGTTTCAGAGACGCCAAATGGGCATCGCAAGAGACCTACTTTGCCCATGTGTGTTCACTGCTAATTAAAACCTGTTCCTCATTTTCCTCCATCTGCCTGATGGGACAGCAGCCAGGAAATCCTCAATAGTGATTCTGCAGAGTGGTACCTACTCCCTCTGGCACCAGTAGAGGATTTATCCTCAGCTGAGAGAGCTACATACAGTATAATCAAGCTTCTTTCACTCCTGTTGAAACTGAGCCTCTTGTGGATGAAGCAACGCCTGTTGATCCTGATGCAGAGGAGGAACTGTGTCCTGTGTCACCAGAGGAAGATGGACAGTTGCAAGTTCTGGAGGCGTACTACCATGGGATTGAAACTGAGGAGAGGAATAATAACTACAGTGCCAGTTTACTAAGCTGCATTCTGTATCTTTGTTGAATGTACTGTGAATCTGTGCCTTATATGCTAACAAGAGAACTGTTTACTCCACTTTTGTAAATAGAATTTTCCACTGCTGCTTATTCGGCAATTAAAGTTACTTCATTTACGACATAACGCAGTGTGATTCTCTCTATAATACAGCCACGCTAATTCCCCTGCTTACAAATACATACTTGAATAGAATTATCTTTTTTAAACCACATATTATTAACCATTAGGAGGCTCCAGAGGTGAATAAATCTACTGCAATAAACTCCATAAAATAGTAATAACCACAGAAGCAGCTAGAAATGTTACCATGCCATAGTAAGTATATGTCTGAAGTAGTCCTCCTCATAAAGTTTACAAGCTGTTATTAATGACCTCTTTACCCTACAGTGAGAATAGGCGTGTTGTGAGGGAATTCGCTGCTCTGCGGTTCTGAGCGAATTTGACTCTTTGTACTGTAAAATCTCCCAATATGAAAGCAACAAACAACATTTACAGAGCAGCTCTAAGCCGGGCAGTGTTTATGAATGTCAGTGTACAAGCAGCTCTTTCATTTCCCCAGAAAACTACAGTGCAGCCATAGAGAAATACCAGGCATTGCTGGAAGCCCATGGGAGTCAGGACTTGGCAATCTCTGGAATGTTAGTGAGATAATATTATTTTACTGACATGATGAGCGATCTTTCATCATCCTGTTTATGGATAGTTCTGCTTTTCCTCTGCATCAAACATCCCTACATACCTCCAAAAATTTGATTCATTTACCTTAAAAGATTAAATAAAATATAAAGAAAATGTACTTGATCTTCTACAAATCACTAAACTATTGGAACGTTTTATATGTATGAAGGCTCCCAATTATCTAGGTCAGTGGTTTCCAAACTACGGCCCTTTGCTTGCCTTTATCAGGTCCTTGGGACACTATTCCTCCCACTGATACGGATCACTATTCTGCCAACTGACATCAACAATGGGGCACTATTCTTTCCAACGATACCAACAATGGAGCACTATTCCCTCCAATGATACCAAGGATAGGGCACTTTTTTGTCACCTTATACCATATATGGTGATGTTTACGGTTACTGATGCCAGAAAAATGTCCTCTTCTGTTGGCCACAGTCTGCACCCCCCCCCCCCCATTTTTAAGTACAATGAACTGGCCCTTTCTTTAGAAGGTTTGGAGACCCCTGAGCTAGGTCATGGTATAACTAGTAGCTTGTTGCTTTTTCGAGTCACTTCTTCACTTTTCATGACTGTCAGGAAAATACCCCGGAATTTATATTCACACCGGTAGCATTGACACCTTAACCACTACACGCCTGGTCTAGAGCAAAATAATGACCAGGTGGTGGCTTTCCCATTCTGACTGGACGTCATATGACTTCTATGAAAATGCTTGCTTATAGCAATGTACTACATTGCTATAAGCAAACATAATGTGTAAAAAAAAATCCTGATCACTTTCCCAGAGCAATAAAATGTTAATATGGTAATATTGCTCTGGTCACAGTGGATTACATTTTTTTTGTGTGTAAAAAGCACAAACAAAATGACAATATTTAAAAAAAAAAATTCAAAATATCTTCTTTTTAAAAAAAAATACAGTTACCAGTGAAGTAATTTCTTAATTTTCCCCAAAAAGTATGACAAAAAATTACAACTTAAAAAAAACAGCCATGCCTCTTACTAAATACCTTGGACTGTCTACTTTCAAAAAAGGGGGTCATTTGGGGGGTATTTCTTCTGTCTTGGCATTTTAGGGCCTCAAGAATTGAGTACCACTAGGCAGAGGAGTCAGTACATCAGGGAGTCCAGTAACACACCTCCTGTATTAGAGTGCCCCCACTCTGGATTAAGGAACTCAAGGGAGATAACAGCACTGTCAGTCTGGAGGAAGGGAAATGTTAGAACAGATTTAGATACACTACTGAATAGAAGCTGAACTCCAGCTCACACTTTATAAGCAGTTACAATAGCCATTTTTTTTTTCCTTTTGGGAAGAAGTTTTCAAATAAATCAATGGTTTGTCTCAACCCTCTAACTGCTACATATGCAGGGAAACTTGTACTGTTGAAAATCAACCTACTTCCTAGCAGGATGAGGTGAGAATGAAGAATAGAAAGCACAAAAAAGAAAATGAATACAACCATCACTTCTAAGAATTGGTAAGCTGCAATATACAATAATAAATGTTTGCTTTTGGGTCCAATACCACTTTAATACAATCACCATGGAAATTCTGTTATAAATGCTGGCCTATTTTCCTGACAACCATTGGACATGCTAGTAAATGTCTTCAACACAACAGAACAAGTCCAGTTGAATTTGACAAACTACTACTAGCTGAGCCTTTTGTTACTTAAAAAAGAAAGTTTGCAATTTATTTTTTAATTTAAACTAGCACCAGGGACATGAATAAATAGTGTCCCACTTGCTGGTTTCCTCTGACCCATGGATACCAGCTGTGAACTCCTGGTGCTGCGGGTGTTAACCTAACAAATACGCGTGAGTCTTGGACCAATAGTAATGTACCATTGGTCCCAGCTTCTCCAATAAAAATGCTGCAGTGGAGGCACACCTCTCACTGCAGTGTCATAGAAGGTGCATGTGTCTAAAACAACGTTTCTCAACCAGTGTGCCGCGGCACACTGGTGTGCCGTGAAGAGTCCCCAGGTGTGCCGCGGCAAAATGACCCCAAATATTGGCAGCTATGGCTGCTATCTGATGTAACACTACTGCTGGGCACTTCGTTATCATTTGTCTTTACAGCGGTGCCGGTCCTCTGTGTAAAACCCCCCCTCCATGGGCACTCAGGAAGCTCTGCTGGCTGTGCGGGCCTCCCGACCGCATCTTGCCAACCGAATACGTCATCAGTTGCTATGGGAGGGTCGGACGCACGCACTGCTTCTGTGACGTAAGAGCCGCGGGTACCGTCCTGAACTCTGCCTGGCGCGCTTTTCCCTGAGGGGGAAGAAGAAAGAGTGGAGTCACCGTGACCGACACTGCTCCCCTGCCCGCAGACATGGCCACCTGCTCAGAGAGGGAGAAGGTCCTGAAGCTGAATGAGCAGCACCAGGCCATCCAGTCTCGTATGCTGAGGGAGGAGGACAACAAGTACTGCGCTGACTGCGAGGCCAAGGGTAAGGTGGTGAGGGGGGGGGGGGCTCTGCTATGAATAACCAGCTGTCACAGTCACTGACACCCCACATCCTCCATTCATGGCTACAGCACTCTGGATCTGATTGGTTGTTGTCCAGCTCTGACAGTTCTTCTTTCAGCGTATGTGTGCATGTGTACACATGTCTGTTAGTGTGTGTGTGGCAAAAGTTGTTCTGATGGTACAGGAATAGGGGGGTCAGGATTAAAAGTAACATACATACAGACAGATGCGCACGCACACAAACAGGCACACGTACAAACACGCACACGTACAAACACACACACTGTGTGAGTTTGTACATGTGCCTGTTTGTGTGCGTGCACATCTGTCTGTATGTATGTTAATTTTAATCCTGACACCCTATTCCTGTACCATCAGAACTACATTTGTAGGGCTTGTTCGAGATAGCAGCAAGGTTGCTGCTCCTCTGAAAAGCAATTTGTGTTCATATCGCTTTTCAGGGGCATTTGTCAGCCAGTAAAGAGGCATATCTTGCCTCCTCACCACCTGTTTTAAGCCTGTTAATGCAATGCACACAGTTGCGTGGTAGTTGCAGTGCAGCCCCATTCACCCTGGGTATACCTCCAGCTGCAGCCACAGCATGTTTACACCCCCAGCTGTTGCCTTTGCAGCTAAAGGGGCAAAAGTTGGGGGTGGTAAAAACAGCTCAACCATGTGGTTTTACTGCCCCTCCAGCCTGACATGTGAACAAGCTCTTGGTTCTGTGTGAATACATGCTGCGTGTAGGGCAGCCCATTTATTTCCCTACCCGCAGTAATGTGGGAAAAGAAGTCCCCGACCCTTTTTTTTTAATTGTGCCACAACAAAAGCAACCAATGTTTGCCAATGGATGGGGCACCATTAAGAATTAATGGCACCCCTAAAAAGCAGAGCATTTGTTTGTGTGTCAAGGACGAGCGCGATTTTGCGCGTGTTCCGCAACACACATCGACGTGAACCAAGTCTTGGACAGGGGTGCCTCAAGACTCAAAATACTTTTCAAGGGCGCCCCGACTGGAAAAAGGTTGAGAAACACTGGTCTAAAAGACAAATGCTCCCTTCCAGCCCAGCCCTCTTAAAGGAGAAGTCCAGCCCAAGCTTTTTAGGCTGGGCTTCTCCTCTGGGTCACAGAAGTGCAATTCATTTTGCGCTCCTGTGACCCATTTTCAGCGGAGAGCGGTCTGAAGTTACTGATACCGCTCTTTACTGATGTCACTCCCATCAGTCAGTGCAGCGCGTCATCACGACTTTCAAGTTGGGATCCGCTAGCTGCCCTGATTGATGGCAGTCTCAGCGTATCAGCGTAGACAGCCTCTCCCCGCCCCTCCACTGCTCAGCGCTCCAATGAGCGTGGAGAAGCAGAGAGGAAAGAGGCTGACTAATAGTCAGCAGTGTTGCTCATCGTCCTTTAAAAAAGTAATTAGTTACAGTTACAAATTACTTGTCCGAAAAAGAAATTGCGTTAGTGACTCAGTTACTACATTGAAAAAGTAATTAGTCTTACGGAACTTATACCCATACCCATGGGCAGATGTAGGCATTACTTACCTAGGGATCACGCTCACTAAATGTTCCAAGACTCTCTTTAGTAGTAATTATATTGAAGCTAAACAGATGTTGATCAAAGAAATTACCAAACTCTCCAAATTTGAATTTTCCTGGACGGGAAGGTTAGCTGCCTTCAAAATGCTTATTCTTCCTAAGTTACTCTATTTGTTCCACACTCTCCCTATACCACTCACCTCTTCGTATCCCAATTCTCTTCAATCCATTATCCAGCATTTCATTTGGCAAGGCAAACGCCCCAGATGTAGCCACTCTAAAACCATCAAACACAAACTGGCGGGTGGATTAGGATATGTAGACATTAAAGACTACTACCTGGCTACTGTTCTGGCTCAAATGACAGACTGGGTTACCGATCTCCCAACCACACTATGGGGGGACATAGAAAATACTAAAACTCCTGGGTTTAATCTACAAGACTGGTTATTCAGCTCCACAACCACCCATCCTCACCTCCGTCTACACTCACCGACTGTCCGGGCATCGGTTAAGGCATGGAAAAAGCTACACTTCACAAAATGGCCCCAAATCCATACCAAACGCATCCAAATCCCGGTACAAACCCTTTAATTTTTGTCGCCTGACCTAGTTATGCCAAACTGGATGTCTACCCTCGCATCAGACACTGCGGACCTTAGGTCCAAGATACTACATATAACGTTTGACCAGTTCCGAGAGACGTTTCATACACCTCCTTTGGATTTTCTGACTTTCTATAGGGTTCAACATTGTCTCAGGGCCCACACGAGTATGGAAGGCGAGTTACCACTCAAATTATTTCTTCTCCAATACCCCCACTACCAAGGGCACCTCACTTATCTATTCCACCCTACAGGGGAAATCTATCTTCCACAGATCCAAACCCTACATTGATTGGGAGAAAGACTTAAACTTACAACTTTCTGACAGTCAATGGCAAACAGCTTTAAGATCTTAGGTCCAACTTATAGAGCCACCAACTGCACCTCCCTATGGGAACTAACCCACAAAATCCATATAAGATGGTATATGACACCACAGAGACTGGCCAAATTTCAGCCTCATGCATCACCCATGTGTTGGAGGGATTGAGGCCAAGCTGGCACCATACTCCACATCTTTTGGTCCTGCCCTGAAAAACTAAACTCTGGAACGAAGTAGGGCACATCATACAAGACACAGAGCTTTTTTTCTCAAAAAATAGGTGCAGGAACTCAATTACGACCCCATTCAATTTTCACAAACAGTAGAAGGGTCTTAAAGGGGCATTAAATACCAGGATTGCATTACATACAGAGTGTAGAGTTGAGGGGGGTTACACACAGTGCAGAGCTGTCACTTGTAAACACAAAAACCATACTTCTGTATTTACAGGTGATTGTTGTGAGCAGGCACCAAAGGGTCTGAGCCAAAGGTGGTGGAACTGAGTTCCCCCAAGTTCCCCCTGAAAAAAAGCCCTGACAAGACATATGCCACTTCCCATTAACTCTCACTCCGCAAATGGCGATTCTGAACGTAGGCATTGACTTATTGCCTCCAATCTTTAGATTGGTTGTGTCACGTACCTGGTTATGGAGCCCAATGTGCAGGGAACGGCCTCTCGTAATCCTCTGACTCAGGAACCCCTGGTAGAGCAGACAGGGGGTACAAAGTCTGGAGGGACACAAGTGCCTGGTGGGAAGCTGGAGATGGACCGGAAGAGGAAGTGAAAAGGTGTTGACGAGGTCCTAGCAGAAATCCAGCAAACACAGGAACAGTGTTGTAGCACTTGTGAATAGGAGCCAAGGGATTGTCAGACACTGGATCAGGCACCAATCAGGAGACGGAGACAGGTACGAGGGTTAAATCAGGTTCAGACCGGGTCGGTGAATCAGGTAAGCAGACAGCAAGACGGGTTCAAGCAGAGTCGGTAGTCGGATCAGGCCGGGGTCAGAGGCAGGCTGCAGGCAGAGAAGGGTCAACGGAAGCCGGGTCAGGTATTCGGTAATCAGGCAGACAGGTAACAGGTTCAGATTCAGTCAGGAATTGCTGCAGACTGGTCAGCAAGATACAGTGGGATCAGATGGTTTAAATAGCGGTTCTTGGCGCCGAAATGACGTCAGCGCGCGCGCGCCGCGTGCACGCGCGCGCCGCGTACATCGCGCGCGCGCACCCGCGCGCCCCCGCGCATGCGCTGAAACAGACTTCTCCTGGCGCTGTCAGTATTGGTAAGATTCCTGTTTCTCTTATCATGACATTGCCCCCCCCCTACGGGCAGCCTCCGGATGCCCAACTGGGCCAACCTACTTGGGTGTGCCCTTTTATAGGCCCGGACCAGTCTCTGAGCGTGAATGTTGGCCTCTGGTTCCCAGGAGTTTTCTTCTGGACCGTAGCCTCTCCATTTCACCAGGTATTGAACCTGGTTACGTCTCTTCCGACAATCCAGGATGGATTCCACCTCGAACTCCTCCTCGCCGTCGATAAGTACTGGTGTGGGCGGACCAGCATTCCGGTTGGGAAAAGGATCCGGGACTGTGGGTTTGAGCAGTGCCACATGAAAGACTGGATGAATCCTAAAAGAAGCAGGTAATTTCAATTCGTAAGCCACTTCATTAATCCTTCTGAGTACCTGGAAGGGACCAACAAACTTAGGACCAAGTTTCTTGGTTGGGCAAGCTAGTTTTAAGTTCAAAGTGGATAAATAAACTTGGTCCCCTGGTACCAGATTAAGTTGTCCTCTCCTCTTTCTGTCAAAGACCTCCTTATTATACTCCTGGGTTCTTGCCATTGTTTCCTGGAGTATCTTGTTATTGGTGGAAAAAAAATCCAAGGTTTCCTGAACAGCTGGTACTGAGCATTCCCGAATATGGTTGGATAAGAACAGAGGATGAAAGCCGTAGTTGGCAAAGAATGGGGACTGTTGGGTGGCTGAATGGATTGAGTTATTGTAGGCAAACTCTGCAAGGGGCAACAGAGAAGCCCAATCATCTTGTGAAAAACTGGAGAAACATCGCAGATATTGCTCGAGCGTCTGGTTGGTGCGCTCGGTCTGGCCGTTGGTCTGTGGGTGGTACGCAGATGAAAAGGAAAGTTCAATCTTCAGCGCCCCACATAACGCTTTCCAGAACCTCGAGGTGAATTGCACCCCACGGTCAGATACAATATTAGCAGGTATACCATGGAGCCTTACTACTTCTTTAATAAAAAATTTTGCTGTTTCGGCAGCCGAAGGTGTTCCTACCATCGGTAGGAAGTGCGCCATTTTTGAAAGTCTGTCCACCACTACAAAGATGGTAGTATAGTTTTCAGATGGAGGTAACTCAACAATAAAATCAATTGAAATCATTCTCCAAGGTTTCTCTGGAATAGGCAGTGGTTTAAGTAACCCCCACGCTTTGGTTCTGCTACCCTTGTGTTGGATACAGGTGGCACAGGATTCCACATAGCTTTTGCAATCTTGTAATAATTGAGGCCACCAGAAGGTACGCTGGATGAGTTCGGCTGTCTTGTGGATTCCGAAATGTCCGGCTAGTTCGTGGTCATGGCAGGACTTGAGAATTGTCAATCGTAGTTGTTGAGGCACAAAGATCTTGTTTTTGTTCCATAGCATGCCGTCTCTTAACTGCAGAGTAAGGTCTGGAGATGAGGGAATTGATGAAGAGGCCTGCTTAATTTGAGACAGAAGATCTCCCTGTAACATGAGAAAATTGCCAGGGGCGAGGATGGTGTCCGGGGAGGAAGGAGCTTCAGGCCCATGGAACATGCGGGATAGCGCGTCGGGTTTAGTGTTTTTTGATCCGGGTCTGTAGGTTATATGGAAGGAAAACCGAGTAAAGAACAATGCCCACCTGGCCTGCCGTGGCCTCAGTCTCTTAGCAACCTTTAAATATTCCAAGTTCTTGTGATCTGTATAGATCAAGATGGGGTGAGCTGCACCCTCCAGGAGATAACGCCATTCCTCAAGGGCTGCCTTGATTGCTAAAAGTTCCCTGTCCCCAACGTCATAGTTTCTTTCGGCTTCGGAGAGTTTGCGGGAGAAGAACGCAACTGGATGCAGAAGGGATTTGGGTCCTTGTCTCTGGGAAAGCACTGCTCCGACCGCCACCGGAGCGGAGGCGTCCACTTCCAGGATAAAAGGTAGAACTGGATCAGGATGTTTTAGGATGGATGCTGAAATGAAAAGGTTTTTCAGGGTAGAAAAAGCCGCTTGAGCCTCTGGGGACCACTGGAACCGGATACCCTGTTTGGTCAGACCTGTGATGGGAGCAATTATGGAAGAGAAGTTTTTGATAAATTTTCGATAAAAATTTGCAAATCCCACGAAACGCTGGACTGATTTCTTATCGGTGGGAGCGGGCCAATCTGTAATGGCGGTGACCTTCTGAGGGTCCATCTTGACACCGTCGATTGAAATGATGAGACCTAGGAACTGAATGCTCTCTCTTTCAAACTCACATTTCTCCGCTTTAGCATACAGACTGTGTTGACGGAGCCGAGCTAGGACCTTTTTGACATGACTTTGATGATCTGACAGGGAGGAAGAGAAGATCAGGATGTCATCTAGGTAAACAATAACGAATAAATCAAGATAGTCTCTGAAAATGTCATTTACAAAATGTTGGAACGTGGCTGGGGCATTGCAAAGGCCGAAGGGCATCACCAGGTATTCGAAATGCCCAAAACGAGTACGAAATGCGGTTTTCCACTCATCGCCATCCCTTATGCGGACGAGGTTGTAAGCCCCACGGAGGTCAAGTTTAGTAAAGATTGTGGCTGCTCCGAGTCTCTGAAATAGTTCAGGAACAAGAGGGAGAGGATACCTGTTCTTAATCGTGATTTTATTTAAGTCCCTGTAGTCTACGCAGGGGCGTAGAGAGTGATCCTTCTTTTCCACGAAGAATATACCAGCCCCCGCAGGGGATGTGGAAGGGCGGATGAACCCCTTCTCGAGATTCTCATCAATATAAGATTTGAGAGTGACCAACTCTAGCCCAGTCAAAGGAAATATTCTTCCAAACGGAATTTCTGCTCCAGGTAAAAGTTCAATAGGGCAGTCGTAGGACCGGTGTGGAGGCAACGTCTCTGCTCCTCTTTTGCTGAATACATCTAAGAAACTATGATAGGTTTCTGGGATTAATTGACGGTTCTCCTCTTCGGATTCTAAACACATCAAAGAAGGAGGGGAACTGGCCGGCTTCTGAAGGCAGTGTTGTCGACAGTAAGAGGAAGAAAAGTGGATTGTCCCAGATTCCCAGTCAATCTGAGGATTATGGGCTTTCAGCCAAGGCATACCCAGAATGACTGGAAACATTGGGGATTCAATAATGTCCAGACAGAGTAGTTCCCGGTGGTCCTTAGAGATGAGCGTGTATAGGGGAATTGTCTCTTGGGTAACTGGGCCGGATTTGATAGCCGATCCGTCGGCTAAATGGACGGTAAGTTTCTGGTGTCGTGGTCGTAGAGGAACTCCATATCGGAAGGCAAAGGAGGCGTCCATAAAACCGCTGCAAGCACCAGAGTCAATAATTGCGGGGACTTGGAGGTTCCTTCCTGAAAGCTGTAGGGAGATTGAAACAGCCAGGTGAGTATTATCATTACGTAAGACAGAGAAGAGAACCGGTGAGGGGACTGAACACTTACGGAACTTGACGGGGCAGGTGTTTACATAGTGCCCGGATCCTCCACAGTACATGCAAAGGTTATTGGATCGACGCCTTTGACGCTCCTCCGGAGTCAGGGATGGCCGAAGTAGGCCTATTTGCATTGGTTCTGGATGATCGATGGGGTTTGGTCTGGGACCTGAAGGGGGCAGATGTGGTGGGCCAGGTACTCGTGGCATCATCCATATGGGACGTGTGGGGCCAGATGTGCGTTCAGCACGGCGTTCCCTCAACCGTCTGTCGATCTGAACGGAGAGGAGGATGAGGGCTTCAAGTGTTGCGGGAATGCCCACTCGAGCTAATTCGTCTTTTAAAGATTCTGAAAGTCCCATACGAAATTGGTGACGCAGGGCAGCATCATTCCAGTTGGTATCGGAACTCCACTGCCTGAATTCAGCTACATATTCCTCCACTGCTCTGCGTCCCTGCTGTAAGGCACATAATGCTGCTTCAGCGGTAGCTGCTAGTTGGGAATCCTCATAGATAAGGTCCATGGCTTGGAAGAAAGTGCTGAGTAGGTTAAGACTTTCCTCCTTGCGTTCTAGAAGACGATGCGCCCAGGTCTGAGGTTCGCCAGACAATAACGAGATAACGAAACCTACTTTTGTGGCCTCAAGTGAAAAGGTCCTGGGTTGTAAGGCAAAAAAAAGTTCACAGGCGTTGCGGAAAGCTCTATATTTGCTGCGATCTCCAGAAAATCTCTCCGGGATGGGGACTCTACTTTCTGGTGGTAGCATTACTACAGAAGGGGCAGCTGCGGTTCCAGATGCTGCAGGTGCTGTTGTGGACAGAGTTTGGACACGTCCTTCCAGGCGGGTATATCCTTCTTGTAAAGTCTGTACGGCCGCTGTGAGGCCATCTAAATGGCGGCATAAGTCCTCCATGGGAGACGCCCCCTGCGTGGGCTCGGACATGGCTGACCAGTACTGTCACGTACCTGGTTATGGAGCCCAATGTGCAGGGAACGGCCTCTCGTAATCCTCTGACTCAGGAACCCCTGGTAGAGCAGACAGGGGGTACAAAGTCTGGAGGGACACAAGTGCCTGGTGGGAAGCTGGAGATGGACCGGAAGAGGAAGTGAACAGGTGTTGACGAGGTCCTAGCAGAAATCCAGCAAACACAGGAACGGTGTTGTAGCACTTGTGAATAGGAGCCAAGGGATTGTCAGACACTGGATCAGGCACCAATCAGGAGACGGAGACAGGTACGAGGGTTAAATCAGGTTCAGACCGGGTCGGTGAATCAGGTAAGCAGACAGCAAGACGGGTTCAAGCAGAGTCGGTAGTCGGATCAGGCCGGGGTCAGAGGCAGGCTGCAGGCAGAGAAGGGTCAACGGAAGCCGGGTCAGGTATTCGGTAATCAGGCAGACAGGTAACAGGTTCAGATTCAGTCAGGAATTGCTGCAGACTGGTCAGCAAGATACAGTGGGATCAGATGGTTTAAATAGCGGTTCTTGGCGCCGAAATGACGTCAGCGCGCGCCGCGTGCACGCTCGCGCCGTGTACATCGCGCGCGCGCACCCGCGCGCCCCCCCGCATGCGCTGAAACAGACTTCTCCTGGCGCTGTCAGTATTGGTAAGATTCCTGTTTCTCTTATCATGACAGGTTGTAACCAGGCCCGGACTGGGACAAAAAATAGGCCCGGGCATTTTATTTATCTTTTATTTTAAATTTTTTCAAAGATAGGATATAACAAAATATCACTGATAACCATACATTTACAGACCAAGATATACATTCCTTATGATACATCATACTTCCAATATTGATCCATACATTTCCCCTCATACTCCTTTATTCCCTTTTGCTACCCCCCCTCCCCCACCAACCCCCCAAAAAAAAAAAAGGGGGAACCCATTCCCCTTCTCCTCCTGTCTCTCCCCCTACTTCTCCTCAAAGAGCCTCTTCCCCTCTTCTGATCTAATAAATTGATTCCATCCTGCCCAGGTTTCTTTATACTGTGTCCTCCTGTTTTGAGCAGAAAGAACCAAGTCTTCCATGGCTCCTACCTCCTGGGTCCTGATGAGCCAACTTGCAACAGAGGGGGGCCGCAAGTCCCTCCACCTCAGGGTAACTCCCGCCCTTGCCGCGTTGATCAGGTAACACACTACCGACCTCCTATACTTCTGCACCGGCATCTGTGAGACATGCAGCAGGAAGAAGGCAGGGTCATCTGGGATCAAGTCTTCAAAAAAATTTTGGGAGATTCTCCTTACCTCTCCCCAGTACTGTCTCACCTTTCGACACGACCAAAAGATGTGTAAGAGAGTTCCCTTTTCTTCACCACATCTCCAACATTTTTCCTCTACTTCATTATCAAATTTGTGTAGCCTTTCTGGGGTATAGTACCACTGTGTGAGGAGTTTGTAGTTAGCTTCTTGGGTTCTTGAGCACACCGAGGAATTTAGTGCCAGGAAGATTATTTGTTTATGCTGGGTTGGGGTAAAGGTTCTCCCCAAATCTCTTTCCCATTTGCTGATGCTCGGCATCACAAAATCTTCCGAAGGCGTGTTCAGAAACCCATACATTTTGGATAACACTCTTGAGAGTGGCTCCACCTCACTACAACTTCTCTCCAGTACCGTCAATTGTCTTTGAAATTCCATTGCTGGACCTAATGATCTTAAAAAGTGGCTTACCTGCAGCGCCTGCCACATTGCAAGCTCAAATGGTCCTCCAACCTTCATTAGTTCCCCAATGGAAGGCCACAGACCTGACCTCACAAAATCTGAGACCTGACGAAGGCCTTTCTCTCTAAATTTTCCAACAATATCCCTCTCCATCCCTGGTGTAAAATTAGGGTTTCCTATTATAGGTAGCAATGGTGATTTGCCTGGTGAGAGATTCTTGTTTCCACATATTTTTGCTGAGATTTGTAATGTAGTCCCTATTATAGGGTGTCTCTTGATGTATCTCGGGAGTACTTCATAGCACCAGGGTGCTCTATTCAGTGGGATCGGGCTTACATATTGCTCTATGTCTACCCATCTTTTGCATTTCCCGTGTCTACACCAATCTACCAGCCTTGTCAGGTGTGTTGCTCTGTAGTATTTTACTATATTTGGGACTGCCATCCCCCCTGAACTCTTTGGCATTCTCACTAAGTCTCTTTTGATTCTGTCTCGTTTCCCTGCCCATATAGACTTCATGAACAAGGAATTCACCTGTCGGAGAAAGATTGCCGGGATGGAAATTGGCAGAGCCTGGAACAAGTACAGCACCTTTGGTAGAATACACATTTTCACATTTTATACTTCCTCTCCCAAACCATGAATGCAGCCCGTGCCCCCATTTATCTAACAATATTCGAATTGCATTATATAATGGGGGGAAGTTCAGCGCATAGGTATTCCTGATATTTGCTGGAATGTATGTCCCCAGATATTTTAGGGCCTTTTCCCACTTAAACCTGAAATTCTGTTTTATTACCTCTCCCATGGGCCCTGGAACCGCCACAATCATTGCTTCAGATTTGGTGTTATTGATTTTCAAGTTGGAAATTTTCCCATAGATCTCGATTTCTCTTATTAGGTTAGGGAGTGAGACGTGGGGATTGGTCACTGAAAAGAGCAGATCATCTGCATACGCTGCCACCTTGTGTGTCCGTTCTCCCATCTGTATCCCCTGAATATCCGGGTTTTGGCGGATTTTGTTTAGTAGTGGTTCTAATGAGATAGCGAACAACAACGGTGATAAGGGGCATCCCTGCCTCGTACCATTCCTAATCTTAAAGGGGGGTGATAGTACTCCGTTGACTCTTACTGAGGCCTGTGGGTTCGTGTACACACTCATAATCCATCTGACCATCCGGTCTCCCAACCCCACCTGTCTCAGTACTTCTTCCAGGAACCGCCAATTCACCCTATCAAACGCCTTTTCTGCGTCGGTGTTCAGAAATACGCAGGGAATTTTTTTCTCTCCGGCATAGTATATCAGGTTAAGCATTTTAATCGTAATGTCCCTGGCCTCTCGGGCATTTTAGACTGAGCAGCCCAGGGGGGGGGGGGGCACAGCGGGGGTTAATGACGGGATGTGGGGTGAGATAAAGAAGGATAGATTGAAAGATAGATAGATAGATAGATAGATAGATAGATAGATAGATAGATAGATAGATAGATAGAAAGAAAAAGAAAGAAAAATAGATAAAGATAGAAAGAAAGAATGAAAAAAGGAAAGAAGGAAGATAGATAAATAGATTTAGATAGATAGATAGAAAGGAAGGAAGATGGATAAAGAAAGAATGAATAATATAGAAAGGAAGATAGATAGATAGATAGATAGATAGATAGATAGATAGATAAACATAGAAAGCAAGAAGGGAAGATAGATAGATAGATAGATAGATAGATAGATAGATAGATAGATAGATAGATAGATAACAAAAGATAGATAAAGATAGAAAGCAAGAAGGGAAGTTAGATAAAGAAAGAAAGAAGGGAAGGAAGATTGATAAAGAAATAAAGATAGATAAATATAGAAAGAAGGGAAGGAAAGAAGATAGATAGATAGATAGATAGATAGATAGATAGATAGATAGATAGATAGATAGATAGATAGGAAGGAAGATATAGAAAGAAAGAAAGAAAGAAAGATAAAGATAGAAAGAAAGAAGGGAAGGAAGGAAGGAAGATAGATAGATAGATAGATAGATAGATAGATAGATAGATAGATAGATAGATAGATAGATAGATAGACAGATAGATAGAGAAAGAAATATAAAGATAGAAAGAAAGAAGGGATGGAAGGAAGATAGATAAAGAAAGAAAGATAAAGGTAGAAAGAAAGAAGGGAAGGAAGATAGATACAGAAAGAAAGGTAGATAAAGAAAGGAAGATAGAGATAGATAGATAGATAGATAGATAGATAGATAGATAGATAGATAGATAGATAGATAGATAGATAGATAAAGATAGAAGATAGTAAGGAAGGAAGATAGATAAAGATAGAAAAAAAGAAGAGAAGGAAGGAAGATAGGTAGATAGATCTAGATAGAAAGAAAGAAGATAGATAGATAGACATTGGCAGTGCATCTATAGAGGGCGCCGGAGCGCCGCTTCCTCTGGCTCAACCGCGACATTGGGCACAGGGGCATCAATGGGCACAGTGGCATCAATGGGCACACTGGCATCAATGGACACACTGGCATCAATGGGCACAGTGGCAACAATTAAAGGGCACAGTGGCATCAATTGGCACAGTGGCGACAATTAAAGGGCACAGTGGCTGCGTTTGATGGCATAGCACAGTGGCTGCGTTTGATGGCATGGCACAGTGGCTGCGTTTGATGGCATGGCACAGTGGTGACAATTGATGGCACAGTGGCTGTGTTTGATGGCATGGCACAGTGGTGACAATTGATGGCACAGTGGCTGCATTTGATGGCATGGCACAGTGGCTGCATTTTAAGGCATGGCACAGTGGTGACAATTGATGGCACAGTAGCTGCGTTTGATGGCATGGCACAGTGGTGACAATTGATGGCACAGTGGCTGCGTTTGTTGGCATGGCACAGTGGTGACAAGTGATGGCACAGTGGCTGCATTTGATGGCATGGCACAGTGGTGACAATTGATGGCACAGTGGCTGCGTTTGATGGCATGGCACAGTGGTGATAATTGATGGCACAGTGGTGCGTTTGATGGCATGGCACAGTGATGACAATTGATGGCCCAGTAGCAGCATTTGATGGGCCCAGTGGCTGCATTTGATGGGCACAGTGAGGCTCAATAGCCGCCGGGGGCCGTTCGCCGTTCGCAATTGGCCCCCGGGCCGCAAAGGGTCGTTCGCGGGCCACAACCGGCCCGCGGGCCGCCACGGCCCACCGGGCATTTGCCCGGTTTGCCCTATGGCCAGTCCGGGCCTGGTTGTAACCCATATACTCCTAGCTACTAGGCTTCTTATCACCAGGCGCTGGAAAACAAAACTCTCCCCCTCTGTGAATGATGTCATTACATTGGTACACTCTCACTGCGCTTATGAACGGATACTGGCGTCGGGTAAACTAACACACCCAAGAATCCATGATAGCTGGCTCCCCTGGACTCAATGGTACGCAACCAAACTTATCTGACTCACTTCTGAATTAGTACAATCACCATGGGGTTCTCCCCCCCTCCCCCCCTTCCCCTCTTACCTCCCTTCCTTATCCTTAGTCTTACTTTTTACCTCTCCTATACTCTCTAGTCTCTCTATTTCTCTCTACTTACTTTCCTTTTTAAAAAGGTACAAGTCTTGTTGTAGGGCTACATGCACTGTACCAGTTGCTTTCATGTTGGTTTATTGTCTTGAGCATGTACCACCTGGTATATATAGCTACACTTGTTCGCTGATTGTTGTCTACTATTATCAATACCTTATGAGATGTCGGTCATTCTTAAATGACCTCACTGACTCACCAGGTGGGTGATCTCGTCACCTCCTCCTAGACAAAGGTTGTTCCCATTCGGGGTGTCTAGTAGTGTTGCTCACGAATATTCGCATTGCGAATATTCCTTACGAATATTGCATATTCGAGTATTCACGAATAAATCGAATATCGCGGTGAATATTCGCTATTGCGAATATTCGTATTTTTTCAAATTTATTTTTAAAACAGATCACATCCTAGTGATCTCCATCAACATCTAAAAGCATTGCTGGTATGATTAGAGACCCTGGGCCGAGTAGCTGAGGCGATCCTTTTATGTTGTTGAATATTCGCAATGCGAATATTCGTATTACGAATATTCGCGAATGCATTCTCTGCCCTTCTGTGTTTTGTGTATAAAAAAAAAAAAAAATTAGCTTTAGTTTAGTCATATAAGTTTGTGTAAGTAGAGTTAGTGTTTAGTGCCTATTAGTTTAGTAATCCAGGAAATGATCTCCGTTTTCGCGTGTTGACGAGAATTTCGCAATCAATTTCGCATTCGCACTACCGAAATTTCACATTTTTTTTTATTTTTTTTTAAAAATTTCACGAATATTCGATATTAACGAATATTCGCGAATATTCTTCTATATATTCGCGAAATATCACGAAATTGAATATGGCGTATTCCGCTCATCACTAGTGTCTAGTGGTGGCTTACCTCGTATATGGTCCAGCATCCACCACCTGTCTCAAATGTGTATTCACACATCCTTAGAAATTTCTTAGAGATGTCTAGTGTTCTGTTTGTATATTTCTTTATGTTGGCGAACATATTATAAGTCACTGATTGTCTGTTTGAATATTCTGTATATCCAATAAAAACTGTTGATACAAAAAGTAATTAGTTACTCAGCAAAGTAACTGAATTTTTTTTTAATATTCTACAATGCTTTGTTGAGAAGCAGATGACAGGCGCTTGCCAGGGAGCAGTGAGTTAATACTCCAAGACAAAAGAATGCCAGATCCTTGAGAGAAGAAAACCGGAAACAAATGGTGATCTTGTGTATATCCCAGCCTAGGTGCATCCGTCCCACCATGTATGTGCAGCTAATAGGACTTAAAACCCTTATCCATCTGCTACATATTACATCCAAATTATAAGCTGGATTAAAATGTGTGGGCCAGATTCACGTACATTGGTGCATATTTTGACCGGCTGGCGCACCTCCTTTACGTTAGACCGGTGCAATGTAGAGGCGCAATCACCATATCCTCGTAGTATTTGCACAGAAATTTGCGCCAGTGTAACATAAATTCCGAGGCGTAAGGCAGAGTAATTCAAATTGGGAAGGACGTTGGCGTGTTACATTAAAATGAGCCGTGACCCCATGCAAATGAAGGGCCGGTCGGATCGGGCATGCGCACATGAAGCAGACCATGGTCAGCACCTCTGTGCACATGCTCACAACTCGGGAACGGCGCAATCAGTGAAATTGGAACTGGACCCGGGCAACTTAGTGAACTACGCAGACAGCTTAAATAGACAGAGACAAACGCCCTCCCTTTGCAAAAGTACATCCCTTTGTATGCCTTCCTATACAGCAAGGTGCTTTTGTTCTGTTGTTTATTAGCGTTTGTTTGTTTGTTTGTGACGTGTCTTTGAGATATTTGGGGACTGTTTTGCAGAGTGATTTTTGTCTTTTCTGTGTTTTTTTTATTTTTATTTTTTTTTTTTTAATTAGATTTTTGCTGGGCATTTTTTTTTGCTGGGCATTTTTTATTTATTTTTTGTTCTGTTTGTGAATGATTTTGGAATGTGGGGGTGACATTCCTGCCGGAAAAGGGGTGTCACCCTCATTTGTGGTGGAGAAGTGATCCCCAAGTCCGTGTGAATGGTGTATGAATGTACAGTGACATAATTGGAGCCGTGGCATGGCGTTGCTGCTCACAAGTCCTGCATGGTGGGCTTGTGCCAATCCAATGTGATAAGGATGTGATGTGTCTGTGCTAGGGACCACAGTGGTGTGCATGCATGCATTCTTTTTGTGCCATGATTAATGTGTGTGTTTAACGTGCAAAGATGCCTAATGTGAGCTGGCTCCTGGCTGCTCTTCCCTCAGAAGATGGGGTAGCCTCGGTTAGGGGGGGATTGTCTGGTTCAGGGGTCAGGTCATCACTTATGTCAATCTCCAGGCCCTTTCTTACTGTGAAGTTGTGCAGCAGGCAACATGCACCGATGATCTGGCATACAAAGTTTGGGAAATACAACAGGGTACCATGGGGGGTTCCGGATAGGAGTCATGAGATGGGGTCCCAGTGCATATGCAGAGTCACCCTGAAGGGATAAGACAGGAGGATGTTAGTAGTGCATGTGCCCCTTGTGATTTCAGCATCATGGGGGGGGATAGTCATGCCTGCCACCCATGTCATTCACCAACCAGCCAGCTGTCCCCATACATGTTCTGTTCGAAATCTGTGGGGATGGGGCTAGGATTGTATATGTAGCTGTCATGGGTGGTGTCATGTGTTGGGCTGGTGATGTCCTCTTGCAGGGTTGTGGTTAATTCCAGGATGGCATAAGGGGTGAATCTGAAGATGCGAGACACCTCAGAATCACTCATGCCAAAGATGTCTATGCGTGTGTGATATATCAAGTGAAGAGTGAGGGGCTTGTATCAGATTAGATTATTATATCCATCAAGGTTTTAAAGCGCTATTGAAAGATAGTGAGACTGTGTTTGTAATTTGTATGTATGTTATGTATTGATGTATATATGTATGTATATTTTTTGTAAAAATGTTTATAAAAGCAAAGAAAAAGTTTTTGGAAAAAAAAAAAATCCTCTCCCGTGCCCTCCTCTGTGCCCTCCTCCTTCTTTGCTCATCTAAAGTCAGTAGTATAGCTTTGAGCATGGATGCCACTGGCATGTTGGCATACAGTTTGTTGTCCAGCAAGTGTGACTGCTCAGCTCCTCACAAACAGTGTTGCTTTAGCTGACATGTAGACAAATTGTCTAATTTTATTCCACCTTTTATATGGTCTAATTTTAGACAGGACGTGCAGCTGTTGCGCACAGCGCGTAGCTTGCGCTGCACCAACGTTCTTTTGTGAATCCCCGTAACTCCCTCATTTGCATATTTGAATAGCAAATCAATGGTGTGTCTAGCGCAGTTTTGCGCGGATGGATACGCCGGTCTATCGAAATTAGGCCGGTCCAAAAAAAGGAGATTTTTTGCGTATCTCGTTTTGGGCGGCGCATCGAAACGCATGCGAAAATTTAGACTTACGCCGCGCATCTCCTGTAACGCCGGCGTAATGGCTCTGTGAATCTGGCCCTATGTTTATAATATACATTCACTTGACGTTTACAGAGTCTGTAATTTAAAATCTTATATTAGACTTTATTCGAATTTTCTATAGTTTATTGTTTATTATTTTATTTATCTTATATAAGCTTTATTAGATGCAAGGGATCTGGAATGGGGATGTCAGATTTTTCTTTGTTGTCTGATGAAGAGATGAAATCACTGACCAAAAATAACCTGCTGATCATTGGTCTGTATAGGTGTCCTGCACTTACCATGTTGACCACTAGATGTTGCTGTGTACACTGTGTTGTATAGGGAACATTTGTTCTGTGGAACATTTTGTTCCGGCCATGTGTTCCCCAGATCATTGATCAGGTTGCGCACACAGTGTGTTTGATCAAAGTGTGAGGCGGGTGGGGCTCATTGTATCCAGGGCTCCTTGCGATTGGGAGTTTTCAGACCACTGTGACAGGCCATCACAGCGGTCACATGATTCTAAAGCGGAGTTCCACCCATATTTATGTTCACAGCGCCGGCAGAAGCAATTACTCTGCTGCCATCTAGTGGCGGTAGATGTAATTGTGGTAATGCCGCCCAAGTAATGGGAACTGCGTTACCGCGAGGGGAAGAGTAATCAGGTAGATTACTCGTTACTCTCAAAAGGGGCTGCGTTGGGTAATTCCGTTACTTACAACACTGATAGTCAGCCTCTTTCCTCTCAGGGATTTGTGAGAACCGAGCCAACGGCGATGTTCGGTGGCTTGGTTCTCGGTGCACAGACAGCGGGGGACACCTGGAGCATCGGTCTGATGCTTCATCCACCAAGGTAAGTATGAATATAAAAAAAAATAAAAAAACCCATACTTCTCTTTTAACTACAAGGAAAAAACATGTGTTTATGGGTATAAGATTTTCCCACAATTCCATATTTTTCTTACACAGTTAAGAGGGAGAATCTGCTGGTACTGTTATATTCAAGCTAAATCATATATTGTTATGCGATATGATAATAGTTTATTATTTATCTATTTATTGTGAAATTACTGGTTGGAAGTTATAACTTCAAAACCTCAGTAATGTATCCGTTAAGCCACCTGCTTGAGTACAGATTTTGAAAATATAGTAAATTACCCTTAAAACAATATATAATAATTATTTGTATATTACTTGCCACCCAGGCCAATTCTGACACTTCTCTCCTACATGTAAAAATATTATATATATATTTGTTTTGCTAGAAAATTACTCAGAACCCCCAAACATTATGGGCCAGATTCAGGTAGATGGGCGAATCTTTATTTTAGAGTAACGTTTCTCATTTACGTTACTCCGCCAAAACTTTAGGAGCAAGTACTGTATTCACATAGCACTTGCTCCTAAAGTTGCGGCGGTGTAGCGAAAATGAGCCGGCGAAATTCAAATTGGGCGGGTAGGGGGCGTGTATTATTATAACTAGGCGCGATCCCGCGGCGAACGTACTGCGCATGCGTCGACTGTCAGTGCGCATGCTCCAAATTCTGTCAGGGAACGTCAATGACGTCAATCCCCATTCACGGACGTTTTACGCAAACATTTTTAAATTCGACGCGATGACGGCGGCCATACTTAACATAGGATACTCCACTAGGGGGCTGGTTTTTCTTTACGCCGCGTATCTCTTACGGAAACGTCGGAAAGTCACTGCGTCGGGCCCGAATACGATCGTGAATTGCCGATTCTCGCTGATTAGCATATTCTCTGCGTTAATCAGCGGGAACGCCCCGAGCGCCATTTTTAAAATTGCAGTTCTGATACGATGGCGAAATACAATTACGCCGCTCGTATAGGAACTCCAACCCGGCGTTTCTTGTTTTCTGACTACAGAAGACAGAAACGCCGGCTCAAAGTGAGAGTTAGGCTGGAGTATCACTGATACTCCAGCCTAACTCTACCTGAATCTGGCCCAATATATATTGTTTTAGCAGACAGGGAATAAAATGGTGGTTGTTGAAATTTTTTTTGTCATGCTTTTTTATCTACAGGTATCGGATACCAAGAAGTGATCCCCTTAACAGGATGGTGGCAGACTTCTGGATCTCTGGACTGACATTCCTTGTTCCCCTTCTCCTTTTCTCTTGCTGTTTTTGCTCTTTTGAGACTTTCTTTCAAAATAGTTTTTGATAATAATGCCAAATCTTGTACCCCAAATTATGGTCCTATCGGAGGTTTATCTCAGCGTGGAACCTGTTATATCTTATATTGTTGAATTGTTTGACAGGTTCACTTCGAATTTATACCCTTGAGCTAGTCCCTTGAGTCTTGCAGCCCAACGGTTGAGAATACTACCTCATTGAGACATAGGACTATACCGGTATCCCGGTTTTTTGATAGCTTCAGCATTGTAAACATGTCTACTACATTGTATTACTCTATTTTGTAAAATGAATAAAAAACGATTGAAACAGAAAACAGTTGGGAGCTGTGGTGGCTCAACGTGATTGGCACTGCGCTGACAAGCCATTCACCTCTGCAGCCAAGGGTTCGGATCCCGGTCTCGGCTACATGTGAATTGAGTTTGGTGGTCTCAGCCCGGCTCCCGGTGGGTGTGCTGTGCAAGGTACGCCTGTGCTTAGTACGCCCACCCCCCCCCCCCCCCCACAAAAACCACCACACTTGCACGCACACGAAATTGGTTTAAAACACATGCACTTTGGCCATGCGGTCTCTTAAAATAAAGAGAGGCGAAGGACCTACGGGGCTGGCTGGGTGGGCTAGGCCCCCTCACTCCCTCATAGGGGGAGTCCCTCTGCCCCATTGGGGTCCCGTTGGGCCCCAGTTGGGCTCCCAAGAGGAGCAGGTAGGGCGGGGTGAGTGGGAGGCCCCCCTTCACACCCGCCATTGCCACCAGGGGCATGGAGAAGGATGGCGATTGCCTCCGGGGGGAGGGTCTGCCTACTCCCAACTCCTGCAGTCCGGCTCCTCTCTCTCGAGTTCACGCACAAAAAATACACTTTAAACAAAAAAAAAAAAGAAAAAAATAAAAAAAGAAAACAGTTGTGTAGCTATACATTCCTTTTGAGGGATTTGTCTCAAATAAAGCCCATTTAAAATATAACAGGCGCGTCAGTGTTCTCAAGTCCAGGCAATGGGGCAGGTCATAATTTCTCCCCCGAGGCATTACCTGAAGGCACGGGGGTCACGGGGGGCCCTTTGACCAGCATGGACAAGATCACTGTGGGGTTTTTTTTACGCAAGATGGTCCAACCATGGAAGCATTGGACTAAGAGGCTGTGAGTTTGTAAGATGCAGTAATTCAAGCCTTTCAATTATGTTATTACATCTTTCACTTTAAGGGCAGGTTCAAACCAGGTTTGAACCTGAGCATTCCTGTGCAGTGCATTTCGATAGTCTGTTTGAATGGGCTGCAAGACGCACTGCGGGACCGTGGGAAAAGCAGTGCCTGCACTACTTTTAAAAAACACTACACCAAACCTCATGGTCTTGCGAGACCATGCGATTTGGTGTCTGCAAATGCACTGTGTTTTCAATCTGCATTTGGGTACCCATTACCAATACATTATGGAGAAACTTAGAAATGTACCAGCACACCATGGATCAACAAGGTAGCATTCAAACGGATTTTATTGCATTCTCACAACACAAAGCAGTGCAACGTTTCGGAGCCACGCAGGGCCCGTTCATCAGGCATTTGGGTAGCCATTGCCAATACATTGGCATCCACATGCAGATCTTAAAGGCAGTTCATTCACCTGAAACGCGTATAAAAAATGCCTTTCCCACACAGTGTTCTGGGGAGAACTGGCCCTAAACATCTACCTGAATGCTGAAAAAAGTTGTTTTTTCCTGAGGGGGTTGTTTTACCTGCTGCCTTAAAAGCTTTCAAACACATGAAACTTATCAGCGACTCCGGATCTGATATCTATTATGTTAAACAAAGGATACAGAGGAGCACAACATATGGAACACATGTTACGGGAATACACACATTCCACTGAAATTTACAATTTATTCCCAGCATTTTTTCCTTTTAAAGAACAGAGGAAAACCTCCCTTTATGTCACAGCAGTAATGGTATCACAGTATCAATCTGCCAAGAGATACAAAGTAACACATGTCCTCCATCTGGAGGACGCTTCAATCAAATCGATCATATAAGTCAACTCAGAAGTAACATTTATCTTATAGAGCAGGGGTGTCAAACCCAATTTCATTGTGGGCCATATAAGTAGGATGGTTGCCTTCAAAGGGCCCTTTAGATCTGGGGTGCGTTATGTACAGAGTGCTTATCATTAGGCTACAGAAAGAGTGCAGAGTTCAGGAGTGCATTGCGCACAGAGTGCAGTTTTCCGGGTTGCATTACATATGGAGTGCCTTGTGTAGAGGTAGACCAATATGGGTTTTTCTCTGGCCCGATGTCGATATTTAGAAATTGAGGCGGCCGATGGCCGATATATGATGCCGATTTTTGTGGCCAATATTTTAGGCCGATTTAAAAAAAAAAAAAAACCTCATCTACTCCACTCCTTCCTGCTTACTCCTGTCACTCTAGCACACACTTAATGTCCTCAGTACAGATGGCACTGGTTGGCACTGGCAGGTGGCACTGGTTGGTGGCGCTCATTTGGAACTGGCAGGTGGCACTGGTTTGGAACTGACAGATGGCACTGGAAGGTGGCACTGATAGATGGCACTATTGGCACTGGTAGGTGGCACTTATTGGCACTAGCAGGTGGCACTGGTTTGGAACTGACAGATGGCATTATCAGGTGGCACTGATTGGCACTGGCAGGTGGCACTGGCTGGCATGGTTGGCATTGGCAGGTGGCACTGGTTTGGAACTGACAGATGGTACTATTGGCACTGGCAGGTGGCACTGAGAGATGGCACTGATTGGCACTAGCAGTTGGCACTGGTTTGGAACTGACAGATGGCACTAGCTTGGGACAGATGGCACTGGCAGGTGGCACTGGCAGGTGGCACTGATTGGCGGTGGCACTGGCTGGCAGTGGCGGGTGACACTGGCTGGCAGTGGTTGGCACTGGCGGGTGACACTGACAGATGGAACTGATTGGCACTGGCTGGTGGCACTGCCAGATGGGACTGATTGCACTGGCTGGTGGCACTGATTGGCGGTGGCACTGGCAGGTTTCACACTAAGCCGAGTGTAACTGTAACTGTGTGAAACTAACAGAGAGGAGAGAGAGAGGAGCGAGTCCCAGCAGCTAAAATTACACCAGCCAATGATTGGGCTGCTTTAGAAAGGGGGCGGGGTCACACACACGTAGCAGGCCCGCACAGATACCATCCCATTTCTGGCGTAATATAGCTGCTGGGTCCCACCCAGCCCTGACATCGAGCTGACAGCTCCTCTCTCTCTCTCTCCTCTCTGTTACTTGTCAGTTTCACACTCAGCGTGGCACTTGATGCTGCTAAAGCCGCTGAGTGTGGAGAAGGGAGGAGGAACGGCGGTCAGTGTAAAATATTGGCCTAATTTTGATAATAATCGGCCGATGCCGATTTATCAAAAATGGGCAAATATTGCTAATATCGATGGGCAAATATCGATATATCGGTCTACCTTTAGCCTTGTGTTTGACATATGTGTTCTAGAGCAGGGGTCTCCAAACGGTGGCCCGAGGGCCAGCTGTGGCCCTTAGGGCACAATTCCTTCCAATGATCTGAGGTTCAATTCTTCCTGTTAAACACCAACAATGGGGCACTGTATCTTCCTCAGATACCAATGATGGAATACTATTCCTCCTACTAATAGGGAGAATCCTCCTCCTATTGACCACCAACCCTAAAGGCCATATTTATTCTCACTGATTTTGGGCCTGTGACAGTTTCTGCCCCTGCTGGCCACAATCCTGCCCTCCTAAAGTCTGAAAGACAATAAAGTGGCCCTTTGATTGAAAAGTTTGGAGACCCCTGTTCAAGAGGATACCTGGGGATGATGACATGAATCTGTAAATGCTAACACACCAACAATGCTAACTGTTCTAATGTATGGGATTCCTTACAGTTTATCCTCCAGCATAAATTGGTGTATTAAAGTAATATTCATAAGCATTGTTTAACCACTTAAGACCCAGACCAAATTGCAGGTAAAGGACCAGGCCCCTTTTTGCAATCCGGCACTGCGTCGCTTTAACTGACAATTGGGCGGGCGTGCGACGTGGCTCCCAAACAAAATTTGCGTCCTTTTCTTCCCACAAATAGCGCTTTCTTTTGGTGGTATCTGATCGCCTATATACAAAAATAGAAAAAAAATCAATATTTTTTACTTTTTGTTATAAGAAAAATCAAATAAACTAAATTTTAGTCAAACATTTATTCCAAAATGTATTTAGCCACATGTCTTTAGTAAAAAAAAATCGCAATAAAAAAAAAAATAGCTACCTAGCGGGAACAGCGACACTAATACAGCGATCAGAAAGTGACGCTGGCAATAGGGAGTGAAAGGGTTAACTAGGGCGGTGATCAAGGGGTTAAAACTTTATAGGGGGGGTACGGGGGCTACCCTGAACCTAACACTAACTGTTTGTCACACTGACACTAAATACAGTAATCATACATATATGATTACTGCATTCAGTGACACTGTGACAGGGTGAGGGGGGGTGATCGCAAGGGGTTAAGTGTACCTGCGTGTACTGGTGTCAGTGTGCTGTTGTGCAGACTTACTGTGTGATGTGATCTCTCCTCAGCGGCGGTTGAAAATACCGCGAGAGCAGAGATCACATCACTTCCTCCTTCCTGTGTTTACACAGGAGGAGGAAGTGACACACGGGGGAGCGCGCGGATTGGCTGGGAGCGATCCGGAGGCGGCGGACAAAAACTAACAGCCGCTCCCTCATCCCGGATTGCTCGCACAGCAAACCGGACCGCCGCATGTACCGGAGGAGGGGTCCCGATCGGACCCCCGACCCACATCAAGGCAGCAACGTATATATACGTTGATGTGCCTGTCTGTGCCATTCTGCCGACGTAAATGTACATGCGGCGGTCCATAAGGGGTTAATAAAAAAAAATCATGTTTGCATGTACAGTTTCTATTATATGTACAAGAGGACAGTCATAGATGCTCGTTATATACACAGGTTCTTCTTCCCGGGTAAAAGTTTTGTTCAAGCCTCAGGGTTCAATGGCAGGCAACAGAACTAGATATTTCAGGCAATGATCTTTAGGTGCTCACAACAGCTTTTGGCCAACCCTCATTTAGCAGACCATATACATTTCAATCTCATTGTACAATCTCATTCTTCTAACAGCTATGTAGTGACTGATTAGACACAAGCTGAATATTGCTTGGATAGGCCCTCATTCACTTTAAAAAATGTAGATAAATCTGGCTAAGATCATACAGAGATTGTAAAATGTATGGCCAGATTTAGAGGAAATGCTTAATTGAACAGGTTAGAAAGCCTCTTCCAATTGTTACTGTTCCCTCCCGTTGGCATGTATCCAATGTGTGCTTTATGCACAGTACACAAGGGGCCCACTGTGCAGTCACTGCATTCTTTGGTAATCCTATCCTGGAAGAGCTCCTACTTAATTTATTTCTTTATTTTTCACCCCACGTGTATGCTTTTTCACCCAACTGGATTATTGAGTGTGGGGTCTTCCCTGAAGTCAAGTAGGTGGATGTTTGGCCTCTAGGTTCCTTCCTTCTCTGTCTGGTGGTCTCTCTTCGGAAGAGCTTTTTACCTAGTGCTCTGTGGTCGGTTTGGCTAGATGGACCAGAGTTCCTTGCCCCTGTCAGTAGTCCTGTGCCCCAGGAAGTCAGGGGTGTCCTTTCTATTTGGGAGGGACCCTGTCCACTTTTTTGGTTCACATGGTGGCACCTCACTGTGGGCTTGAAAAAAAAATTGCTATGGAACATCCTGTGAGATGCAGCTGAAAAGGAGATCCACATTTTCTGGAACTGCACCTGCCATCCCAAGAGCCACCCTAAGGCAGTGATGACAATATGCTGATCAATTATGCACATAATACATACATATATATGCCTACATATCACCCTCACAATCAGACTACTGCCAGTGGATGCATGTGTCAGGCTTTTCCTTTAAGAATCACAAAGAATAAAAGACATTTACAAAATCTAGTCAAACCAAGTTTTATTATGCAGTCTAAGAGCCCATTCACACCAGGTGCGTTGGATGGCTAATCTAGTAGTCCTACCACACCCCACCGAAAAGCAAAATGTCTGGTCTCCGGTTTACACCACTGTGTTGTGGTGCACGCTGGAAAAAAGTAATTTTTTTCAGTGCACTGCAGTTGCTGAACGCCAGCCAATATCATTTATGTAATGACACTGTGTGACATTTCAATAAAGTATGTTTAAAAAAAAAAAAAAATTGTGAGATGCGCTGGGATCGACACATTAGCACTGCCAGTATGGCAACACACACCAAATGCTTTTTTGTAACGCAGACACTGAGATGAATGGACCCGAAGGTCTCGTTTACACTACCAGTTCTTTTTGAAGAGTGATCCACATTAAGATTGCTCTTCAGAAAGCATTTCACAGGAAGTGAGGGGGAGTTATATTGCCTCAACACCTGGTTTAACCCCTTACCTTGCAGGACAATTCCAGTTGCCCCCATTGAGTAGAATTGGTCAAGCCAGTGGGAGGTATTGCCCACTGAAGGCTGTGGGGATACTTTTTGGCCCAACATGGTGCAAAGCATTGTTGCCATGGCATGTGGCACGTTCATTTGCAGCGTAAGGAGTAGAGGTGAAACCACAGCTCAATTGCATAATTTTACCACCCTCCAACTAGATAGCGAGGGATGAGTGGGACAGGTGACTATAGGGTGAAATCAATGGCCAGTGCTGATCACATGTAACTGCTTACATGAGTGGTTCCATGGGATCAGCACTTCTGATCGAGCTGGGACATAGATGGCTTGAATCCAGAGTCTCCAGTGCTACTAAGCGTCCAGTATGTATACACCCACAGAATAAATTGGTGTTGTAAATGTAGCACTACCTTCGGAGGAGCTGCTGGTTTGTTTTGGGTCTATGCTCTGTGATTTAGAAAAAAGTTTCCCTTCGAGGGCTGGACTTTATATGCACAGATTGTATAACCACAAATGGGTAAAAAAATCTAATATTTATTTGTACAAAATAAGACATAGAAAAAATTGATGTATCATATAAAACGTGCAGCCATATAACAATGGAATATGCAATACATGAAAATACACATGGGTATACACATCATACAATGAAGGATTCCTACACGTTACGGAGGCGGAACTCTTTCGCCTCCGCCATGATGTATTCAATACCTATACCCCTTTTTCATCCATCTTTTGCCATTTTGATGAACTGAAAATGTTTTCTGATTAAAAATATTATAAATGTATGTATTGCTTTTGTATTTTAGATTACAGTATAAAAACAAAGGCCCAGATTCACAGAGCGATTACACCTGCGCAACAGGAGATGCGCGTGCGTAAGTCGAAATGTGCGTGTGCGTTTCGATGCACGGCATCCCCAGAACGAGATACGCAAAAAATCTACTTTTTTTTGTTCCGCGTAATTTCGTTAGACTGTCGCTTCCGTCCGCGCAAAAGTGCGCTAGACAGACCATTGATTTGCTAGTCAAATATGCTAATGAGGGACTTACGGGGATCCACAAAAGAAAGTTGGGGCAGCGCAGGCGACGCAGTGTGCGCAACAGCAAAATGTCCTGTCTAAAATTAGAGCATATAAAAGCTGGTCTAAAAAGAGAAAAAAAGTCTACTTCTTATATAAAGCAACACTGTTAGTGAGGAGCTCAGCAGTCACACGTGTTGCACAACAATCTGTATGCCAACATGCCAGGGGCATCGTCGCACATAGCTATACTACTGACTTTAGATGAACAAAGAAGGATGAGGGCACGGAGGATGGCACGGAGGATGGCACGGGAGAGGATATACCGCACCCGCATAGACCTGTTTGGCATGAGTGATTCTGATGTGTTTCGCATCTTCAGATTCACCCCTCATGCCATCCTGGAATTAACCACAACCCTGCAGGAGGACATCACCAGCCCAACACACCGCTCACATGCAGTGCAGCCACTGGTCAAGGTCATGGCAACACTCCATTTCCTTGCCAGTGGCTCTTTTCAGCGTACAAGTGGAGTGGTGGCTGGGATGTCACAATCCTCCATGAGCAGATGTGTGCACCAGGTTGTCCCTGCAATCCTTAGACGCATGGCCAACCAAATCATCAAACCCACCACTGAGGACCTGCGGCTGAAGGCAATGACAGATTTCTACAGAATTGCCAGATTCCCACGCACTGTGGGGGCCATTGATTGCACACATGTGGCACTCCAGCCCCCCCCAGGAGACAGAGCACATGTACCGCAATCGGAAGCATTGGCATTCCATCAATGTACAGGTGATAGTCGATGCCCAAGGCCTCATATGGCACGTCTGTGCCAAACACCCAGGGTCCAGCCATGACAGCTACATATACAATCAATGCCACATCCGAATGGAATTCGATCAGAACGTGTATGGGGACACCTGGCAGGTTGGTGAGTGACATGGGTGGCAGGCATGACTATCCCCTCCCATGATGCACACATCACAAGGGGCACATGCATGACTAACATCCTCCTGTCTTTTCCCTTACAGGTGACTCTGCATATCCACTGGGACCCCATCTCATGACTCCTATCCGGAACCCCCAAACCCCAGGAGAGGAAAGATACAATCGAGCACATGCCCAAACACGAGCAGTGGTGGAGCGCACCTTTGGCCTCCTAAAGTCACGTTTCCGATGCCTGGATAAGTCTGGGGGTACCCTCTTGTATTCCCCAAACTTCGTGTGCCAGATCATCGGTGCATGTTGCATGCTGCACAACTTCGCAGTAAGAAAGGGCCTGCAGATTGACCTACGTGATGACCTGACCCCTGAACCAGACAATCCCCCCCTAACCGAGGCTACGCCGTCTTCTGAGGGTAGAGCAGCCAGGAGACAGCTCACATTGGGCATCTTTGCACGTTAAACATACACATTAATCATGGCACAATGAGAATGCATGCATGCACAACACTGTGGTCCCTAGCACACACACCCCACATCCACATCAAATTGGATTGGCACCAGTCCACCATGCAGGACTTGTGAGCAGCAACGCCACGCCAAGGCTCCAATTATGTCACTGTACATTCATACACCATTCACACGGACCTGGGGATAACTTCTCCCTGGTCCTGGGGAACCCTTCTCCACCAAAATTGAGAGTGACACCCCTTTTCCGGCAGGAATGTCACCCCCACATTCACACAGCATTCACAACCCAAAAAAAAAAAAATTACCTGCAAAAGCAAAAAATTTCCAGCAAAAAAAAAAAAGGGGAAAAACAAATTAATGCCCTTTGCGTGAGCCACGCCTGGGGCGCCCCCGGCCACGGCCCCGGCTTCTCAGGGGAGACTCATGGGGGAGGGGTAAAACCGGGGAAGGAGGAGCAGCCCCTGATCTCTGCCCACCTGGCGGCCTGCCCTCCAAGGCCACGGCTATTCTGTCCAGGGCAGCACCAAGTGTTGCCGTGTTGGCCTGGATAGCCAGGGTAAGGGCCCTCACATCCTGCCCAACGCCTGCTGATGTCGTCTGCAGTTCGTTTAGGCAGGTTGTGAAAGCCCGGGAGTGGGAGTCCAGGTTCCCCAGCGTATCCTTGATGGAGGACAGGCTCTCCTCCATCCGCACCAATGTCTGGCTGACCTGTCCCAGATGGCGGGTCTGGAGGAACTGGTCCCTTCTCAGAGTGGCGGGCAGGAGATCGGCCAACCCCCTGGTGGTCTGGGATGAAATCCTGCCTCCAGCTGATGCTTGTGGCCGGGGAGAAGGGGAGGCCCTTGTGAGGGGAGCCATGTTGGGGGAGGAGGGGGGGGGGCTCCCCCTTAGGGAGGCCTGCCTGCTGCCAGCCAGAGGGGAAGAGTCCTCAAAAACCAAACGTCCAGTGCCTGACATGGACTCCTCCTCCTCATGATTCTCCTCCTCCTCATGATTCTCCTGTTCCTCTTGAACCTCCTTTGCGGACTCCGGCCTTGTTGGGGGGGCCTCATTAGGCTGCTGTCCTGGGGTTGGTGCAGTCAGGCCAGATGGCCCTGCACCCTCCTGCACATCTGTGGATGACACAAAACATTCACAGGTTGGAGGATCCACAGACTTGAAACATATTCCCTTTCACCCCCTCCCCCACACATGCTACACACCCGATATAAAAAAAAAAACTTACCTGGCACCACGGGCTCCGGACTTGAGTCAAAGCCGGGCAGGCCCTCAACTTCATGCCAATGAAAGGTCAGGGCCACCGCACGCTCCTCCGCTGTCAGCCTAATACGGCATGATGGGCCCCCTCCTGTGCCTCTGGCATGGGCATGCATTCTGGCCAGCTTCTGTTTGACCAGACGCCGGAGGTCATTGATTTTTTTGTCAATCCCAGACCGGGTCCGTGTCTCCCCCTGCCCCGCTGAATTGACCTGCTCAGTGATCCTATCCAAAATCTCCCTCCTCCTGGCCGGGGTGGTGTTGGCACTCTCTGGGTTTTTCCACAACTGTAAAATTGAGCTTTCGTTTTCTCTCTGTCATCCTTCCAAAAAAACTCACTCCCAGTCAACAAAATTCACTCACACAAACAAGCCCAACCAATCAAGCAAAAACACACACAAAGAGAAAACTACTGAGCAAGAAACAGTCACAAAAAAACAAAACAAAAATACAGCAGGAAAACAAACAAACACAAATATATCAATCAAACAAACAGTCTCTCAAACACTTATCAAAAATCTACTAACAAACACTTGATCACACAGAACACTAATCTGACAACTACAAAACACACCGCAACGAACAACAGGACAAAAGCACTTGGTTAAATGGGAAGGGACAAAGGGATGTACTTTTGCAATGCAAGTGCGTTTGTGTGTGTCTATTTATGCTGTTTGCGTAGTTCACAACGTTGCCCTAGTCCATTTCCAATTTCACTGATTGCGCCGCTCCCGAGTTGTGAGCATGCGCACAGCGGAGCTGACATGGTCTGCTTCAAGCGCGCATGCGCGAGCCGGCCGGCCCTTCATTTGCATGGGGTCACGGCTCATTTCAATGTAACACGCCCACGTCCTTCCCAATTTGTATTACTCCTCCTTACGCCTCTGAAAAAACGTTACTCATGCGCAATTTCCTGCGCAAAAAGCTACGAGAATAGGGTGATTACGCGGAAAAATTGCGCAAGTCTAACGTAAAGGCGGTGCGCTACGCCGGTCCAATAATGCGCAGATGTACCTGAATCTGGGCCAAAAAGTGAATTTACCCTGAAGGAGGAGTTTCGCCTCCGTAACACGTAGGAATCCTTCATTGTATGATGTGTATACCCATGTGTATTTTCAGGTATTGCATTTTCCATTGTTATATGGCTACACGTTTTATATGATATATCAATTTTTTCTATGTCTTATTTTGTACAAATAAATATTTAATTTTTTACCCTTTTGTGGTTATACAATCTGTGCCTATAAAGTCCAGCCCTTAAGGGCAAACTTTTTTCTACATCAGTTTAGGATGTTGGCCAGTATCGCAACAGACCGTTTTTTTGTAAACCATCTCCTTTTATTTTGATATGCTCTGTGATTAACCCCTTAAAGTGTCTCAAAACCCTCCCTTGGCACACCTGGTAATATGGGAGTTGTGGACCCCAGTAACTTGTGGGGGAACACAATATCCCGTTACACTACAACAGATTATGCAAATAAAATAGGTTACCTTAAATGGAAGAGGTCCTTCAGTATGAAACATAGGCTGCACACAGACTTCAAGATAACCAAAATAATGCTTTACTTAAAGAGGAGGTCCGGTAAAAATAAAAAAAAATTAAAAGTCAGCAGCTGCTAACACTGTAGCTGCTGATTTTTAATAAGGACACTTACCTGTCCTAGTCGCCAGCGATGTCGGCCCCCGCCGAGGCCGATCCTCGATACTGGCAGCTAGGGAAACAGGCAGTGAAGCCCTGCGGCTTCACTGCCTGTTTTCTACTACGCATGTGCGAGCAGCGCGGCGCTTTGTGAATGGTCCATCTGCTTTCTGGGATACACACAGTTCCCAGAATGCAGCTAGCCCCATTCACAAAAATACACCAAGTGTAGGAGGAGGAAGAGAATCGACCGCGGAAGATGAAGAGGCAGATTCGGGACTTCCGCATAGCAACAGCTATTTAGGGTAAGTAAAAAAAAAAAAATATTTCATTTAATTTTTTTTCGATTTTTTTTTCAGGGTGGAATTCCGCTTTAAGGTGGAAACAAAGGAACATGAGTAAAACAGTGATACACTAATTGCAGATCCCTGCAGTATCAGTAACAATAATAAGGTTTAACCCTTTCATGCCTATGCCTATTTATGACATTTGGTGTTTAAAAGGTAAAATCCATATTTTTTGCTAGAAAATTACCTAGAACCCCCAAACATTGTATATATATATATTTTTAGCAGAGAATCTAGAGAATAAAATGGCGATTGTTGTAATATTTTATGTCACACGGTATTTGTGCGGCGGTGTTTTAAACACAACTTTTTGGGAAAAATGTACTTTCATGAATTTAAAAAAAATGAAAAAGTGAAGTTGGCCCAATTTTTTTGGCATAATGTGAAAGATGAAGTTGTGCCGACTAAATAGATACCAAGCATGTCACACTTTATAATTGCACGCACTCGTGGAATGGCGTCAAACTACGGTACTTAAAAATCTCCATAGGCGACGCTTTAAACTTTCTTTACGGTTACCAGGTTAGCGGTACAGAGGAGGTCTAGTGCTAGAATTATTGCTCTCGCTCTCACGACCGTGGCGATACCTCACATGTGTGATTTAAACACCGTTTTCATATGCGGGCGCAACTTCCGTATGCATTTTCTTTGTTGCGCAAGCTCGCGGGGAGGGGGACGCTTTAAAAAAAAAAAAAAAATCTTATTTATTTTATTTATTTTTATAATATTAAATTGTTTTTGTTTTTTTTTTACATTTTGATTACTTTTATTGCTGTCACAAGGAATGTAAACATCCCTTGTGACAGTAATAGGTGGTGACAGGTACTCTATAGGGAGGGATCGGGGGTCTAAAAGTAGGGTTTGCAAAGTAGGGTTGTCCTGATACCAGTATCGGTATCGGGACCGATACCAAGTATTTGCGGGAGTACTTGTACTCCCGCAAATACCCCCGATACCTAAATAGAATACTCCCCCCCCAGCCGCCGCATACCGCAAAGCCTCCGCAGCATACCGCAAAGCCGCTTTCGTTTGAATTCTTCTAATGCCCGCGGCGCCGTGTATAGACACTCCCCTTCTCAGGATTGGACGGATCTGTCCAATCCCAAGCAAAGGGGAGTGTCTATGCACGGAGCCATGTATAGACACTCCCCCTTGCTCAGGATTGGACGGAGCCATCCAATCCCGAGAAGGGGAGTGTCTATACATGGCGCGGCGGGCATTAGAAGAATTCAAACGAAAGCTGCCTGTATTGTGTGCTGTGATGCACAGGGATTAACGCGGCAGCAGCATCATCTACTACTACTAGGTATGGGGGACATGGCTGCAATATGGGGGACAGGACATGGCTGCATCTATGGGGGACAGGACATGGCTGCAATATGGGGGACAGGACATGGCTGCATCTATGGGGGACAGGACATGGCTGCAATATGGGGGACAGGACATGCATGGCTGCATATGTGGGGGACATGGCTGCATCTGTGGGGGACATGGCTGCAATATGTGGGGGGACATGGCTGCAATATGTGGGGGGACATGGCTGCAATATGTGGGGGGACATGGCTGCAATATGTGGGGGGACATGGCTGCAATATGTGGGGGGACATGGCTGCAATATATGTGGGGGGATATGGCTGCAATATATGTGGGGGGACATGGCTGCAATATGTGGGGGGACATGGCTGCAATATGTGGGGGGACATGGCTGCAATATGTGGGGGGACATGGCTGCATTTGGGGACACATTTAAAAAAAGTATCAGTATTCGGTATCGGCGAGTACATGAAAAAAAGTATCGGTACTTGTACTCGGTCCTAAAAAAAAGTGGTATCGGGACAACCCTACTTCAAAGTATTCAGATCGCTGAGAACGGCGATTCTGAATACGGTTTACTTTTTTAAATCCAGCGCCATTGGCAGCCGAGAAACCCAGAAGTGACTTCATGACGTCGCTTTCGCGTTTACACATTGCAGACTGAATCAAAGCCGCGTACGGCTTTGATTCAGTCTGCGCCTGCACACAGGACGCGTTGGATCGAGGATCGGGTCCCCTCCCGCTCCTCCGGCATAACAATCGATCGGCTTTTAGCCGCATCGGTTGTTATGTCTGGATAGCCAATCTGCGTACGCTCGGCGTGAAGGGGTTTTAAAGAGGTTGTAAAGAAAAAAAAAATTTTCATAATAAGCAGCATCCTTTACCTGCAGACATTCCTCTTTTTTTTTTTTTTTAACAGTAAATTTGTATTTGGTTTTTCAAAGAGAACATATATATATGCAGGCATTTAGCCTGTAATGCACCACATGTGAATATTACATGGTATACAAGGAGTAAGGACAACACTATATGTGGCGTAGTACAAGGTGTAAAGTCTAATTTAGCATTCAACAGTAAGACATGTTAAACATTGCCTCATACATGGTACACCATGGGTAACAGGGTTAGGCCTTCCCCCGGACACCCCTTGCAGGATCACTACTGTATCCAGGATCCAGGCCGTATTCCCCTCCCCAGAGGTGAGATCCAAACAAGCTATAAGTTTAAGGCCAGAGTTAGTACTAGAGGTATAGGAAGGAAAACAGAACAGTTATCAGAGATATACCCTGATATTCCTGGTTAATTAGCTTAAACAGTGTAACAGAATGGCCCGTGACACCCAGAGACGTTGGAAGGATGAGAGATACTCTTGTGCCAGCAGCGTCCAAAAACTCTAGGGTCGAAATCCACCCTGTGCCCTTTTGGGTATAGGGTGGCTAATAGTGAATCATAATTCATATTACATGAGATGGGACATTAATAATACTTCATATTGCAGGACTGAGATATCACAAGGAGTCATGATGACATGACCAGGTCAGCCAGTGAGTCATACCTTTTGTATAATAGGCTATTGAAATATCCTAAGGTGTTGGCTATTCAATGTAAAGACACCCACTCTCACTGCCATTGTGTGACAAAGCTGTATAGATAACTTATTCAAGTAGATGTCTGTGTTATTATTAAAGGTTAATTGAACACTATTGAAGATGCGGGGCCAACCGGTCTACATGGTTAGCTTACCTGAATGCCTTTTAGAGTGTGATTGAAGCCCCCCATGGTGTGAAGGGGGGTGGAGATTACATTGTCCTGTGATTAAACTGCATTATGTTGTACTGGATAAAAGCAAGCTAAGAACCAATAAAGTTATTCATACATTTTGGAAACTAGAGAACGGAGCGCAGTCTCGTTTATTCTGGTAAATGGAATGGATCATGTCTGCCTGGTTGTTGGTGTGTCGGATAAGCTTGTCGTGGTTGGATGGAAGGTTGTAAGCGGTGGTAACCGTTACAAACAGTCTGGAGGCAAAGGAAGTAACGGATTGTTTTTGAACCAGTGTAACCATGGGTGCCATAGTCGGAGAATCTTGTCTCTGTTTTTGTTCCTAAACGCCAGTGTGTGTTCGTAGGTAAAGTGTAGATGGGTGGTTTGTATGATTTCTACTAGGGTTGGTGGGGATGGGCTTTTCCACTTTCTAGCGATGTTCAGGTTCGCTGAGAGTAGAACGTGGGCAAATGTGTGTTTTAGGTATGTCGGGTATTGGTCCAGGTCAAGAAGCAAGACTGCTAAACTGGGTGTTGGAGCTATCTGCAGTTGGGATATCTTGGACATTAGTTGGAATATGGATCCCCAGAGGCGAGATAAGGAAGGACAGCTCCAAAATATGTGGAGCATGTCCCCTTTCTCCCCACATTTTCTCCAACATCGATTGTCCTGGGTGGGTCCATATCTAGATATTTTATCTGGGGTCAAGTACCATCTTTGTGCGATTTTAATAGACATTTCCCACAAAGTAGAGCAGGATGTAATGTCAAAGGTTGAATTGCAGGCTGTAGCCCATTGTTTTGTTGTGAATGTGCGTCCCAAGTCCGATTCCCACTGGAGCAAGGGAGTTGTTTTAGAAAATACATCTTTTTGTTGGAGAATGTTGTAGAAAAGTGTTATTCCTTTAAAGTGTAAGTAAACCCATCTATCATTTTCAGCCAAGGAAGCTGCCATCTTGGCCTATGTTTAATCTTCAACTGCCATGGTGCTGCACATGTGATCAGTTATGACACCAGCCATTGGATGGTTTGACAGTTTGATTAAGAGCATAACCAATGTGATAGTTAGCAAACCCGGCATGCCGGAAATGTAACTGTTTTTTTATACTGTTAAATCGATGGGTTTACTTTCGCTTTAAAGATGAGTTTAGGGTTACTAAGAAAAAGCCAAGCCGGGCGGGGAATATTACGTTCCCAAGAGGGTGATTCATGGAAGTAGTGTCGTGTGCATAAACGGGAGGGCTATCAAACAGGAGGCCTCCAAGAACTGGAGAGATCACTGTTGATAAAAGAAGCTACATAGGTAATAATGGGCCATACTCAAATAGATAATATATACATGTAAATTTATTAGAAAAACCTCTAAAAGCACTCCCTATCCCTGACAGGGGAAGGCTGCAGTCAATCAAAGCCAAATTAGTCTCTAAATAAACAAATAGTAGCACACCAATGAACAACCAGTCCACTGTGTACGTGTTGGATACCAACACACAAAGACAAATACAAACATAAAACAAAGATAGAACGAGTGTCCGGACAGCGGTGACCGCACTGATTGGGGTTCCCAGCGGTAATACACCGCATACAGGAAAAATAACAAATAGAATATATGGGAACAGACTCCAATGAGTGCGTCCCCGCGGGGGGTAGAAATAGCGGTGGCAAATGTCAAGGGACTAAAGCTGAAAGCAATGGCTGTAGATCCTGACAAGATCCAGTTGCTGGAGATGACGTGATGATATCACACAAGAGGATAGGGTCTGTAGCTGATGAATCTAGTCATATATGACCAAGTCCCATATGCTGCAGGTGCTAAAAAGAACCATCAGTGATGATGTTGATCAATTGTATTGTATAGTGCCATAGAAGTCTATGTGGTTCATAGTATTTAACAGATTTCATGTAATTAAGCAGCAGATAAAGTACAGCTAGTGTCCCCCTTTAGCGAGCATGTGTCCAATGATTGCTGAATGGGAGTTCAAATTGGGCACCCCTGCATACAACAGGTGAGTGTCACCTTACAGTGTCCTCGGCAGCACTGATCAATTCAAATTCCCGTTGCTCACCGAGTTGGTCTATGACGTCCGCAGCATGCGTTCACGGCATGCTGCGGACGTCATAGACCAACTCGGTGAGCAACGGGAATTTTAATTGATGGATCTTGTCAGGATCTACAGCCATTGCTTTCAGCTTTAGTCCCTTGACATTAGCCACCGCTATTTCTACCCCCCGCGGGGACGCACTCATTGGGGTCTGTTCCCATATATTCTATTTGTTATTTTTCCTGTATGCGGTGTATTACCGCTGGGAACCCCAATCAGTGCGGTCACCACTGTCCGGACACCCGTTCTATCTTTGTTTTATGTTTGTATTTGTCTTTGTGTGTTGGTATCCAACACGTACACAGTGGACTGGTTGTTCATTGGTGTGCCACTATTTGTTTATTTAGAGACTAATTTGGCTTTGATTGACTGCAGCCTTCCCCTGTCAGGGATAGGGGGTGCTTTTAGAGGTTTTTCTAATAAATTTACATGTATATATTATCTATTTGAGTATTGCCCATTATTACCTATGTAGCTTCTTTTATCAACAGTGATCTCTCCAGTTCTTGGAGACCTCCTGTTTGATAGCCCTCCCTCCTATGCTCCTATGTGTTGGCTACGGCAATAACCCCATACTGGAGGAGTGGCTACTCACTATTCTTATATACATAATTAAGCCCCTCTTTGTTGCTTAAGACATTACAAGCAACCCTACGCCTCCGGTCATATTCACCCTTTTTATGTATAAGTAGTGTCGTGTCCTTAGGTAGAGGTAGAGATCTGAGTTAGGGAGGTGATAAGCCTTTTGCAGGTCGGGGAAAGATTTAAGGTCATTACCTCTGAAAAGATCGTTGATGTGCAAGATGCCCTTCTCTCTCCATTTCATGTAGGAGATCAGGCTAATGTTGTGTTGTAGTGCCAGAATGGGGATTTTTAGCTTGATTGCATCAGGGTGGTTGTGGCTAAGGTCTACAAACTTGTTCCACACTCGGATTGTAGCCCTCATAGTAGGGGGGATGGAGGATGGAAGTTTAGATAAGAGGGAGGTAAAGGGTAGCCACGTGGATGAGTCTACACCTGGTACAAAGATGGATTCAATTTGTCCCCAGATGCTATGTGGGGAAGGCAAGAACCACTCTCTGGCCTGGGTGAGCACCGAGGCCATATAGTAGTCCCGGAAGTCCACATATCCGGTGCCTCCGGCTTTTCGGTGCTTGATCAATCTGGGGTGTGCGCATTTAGATTTTTTACCTTGCCAGATGAAGGAGGACAGTATTGTTTGTAAAGATCTAAAGTAGACATTCCTCTTTTCACTTCCTCATTGTTCGTTTTTGCTAAGAAGTTGCTCTATTTCTTCTCTGTTCACTTCCTGCTTGTCCGATTGTTTCACACCACCGTGAAGGGAGGCATTACTGCGGTGGTCAGTGACGTGCTCGCCCCCTCCTGAGAACTACATCTGTGCAGCAGGATGCTCTCTTTGTGTTAGAGGTGTGAATTACTGGGCGTGATGCAATTCATACTGAGAAATGTAGTTCTTACATGAACAAGGAAGTGAAAGAGAGAACATTAACTAGAACGCCGGAGGTGATATTGATGAAGGAATTTAATAGGTATTTACTCGTTTTTTAACAGAATCATTACACTATTCTGTCTGTCTACCTTGCAGACATTAATTTTAGGCAAAACATTTTTTTTCCTTTAAGTGTAAGCTAAACTACAATGCCATATAGACCTGTGTAAGCACACAGAAAGATGGACCCCTTCAACAAAACATACACATTGAAACGCCCTCTTACCAAGCCTCACCCAGCTCTGTGTCTCTCTACAAGGCTATACAATATAATAGAAGCAATTACACTATTACTATAAACTATAACTATAGCTAATCAGTATGGCCTGGCGTCCCAGACCAAACTTTAATACAATTCTATATTAATAGTTTGTGCACTTGTGCATTGGCATGCATTGGCGCGCAAAGACCAATATATAATCCAATAGGGAAATGGTAAATTGATGAAAGTTTCCAGAATGGTCAAGCCGTAAAGATGGATATCAGCAATCCGCCCTCCCGCAAGACAATCAGTATTCTCAGACAAGTACCCATCTCACCCAACCGGTTCAGGTCTTGTCCTTCTGCAGCACTCCTTCCCTGATCGGCAGTCACAGTCCTGTTAGCCGGCTGTCTCCGATTCTCAGTCAGGTCGCAGGGATACTGGAAACTTGTCCGATCACTCCAGTAGAGGCTCCGTTTCTCCTTCTCAAAGGCGCTCCGGCCAGGCATATGTAGGCCTCAGCTGCGACCTACTCCCCCCGTGGGTTGAAGAGGCGGTCCTGAGAGAGCACGCTAAACACATCCTCTCCCTTAAATTACCTCCCCTAGCAGGCGGCGCGGAAGGCAAAGCATCTTGGGGTTGTCCAGCTTCTCTCTGGGTAATGTCCTAAAAAGTGTTTGGGGACCTCAGTCCTGCCCCAGGGGACATGTATCAATGCTTTTTTTATTTTCAAAAACGACCCTTTTTTCGGGAGCAGTGATTTTAATAATGCTAAAAGTGCAACAATAAAAGTGAAATATTCCTTTAAATTTCGTACCTGGGGGGGGGGGGGTGTAAAGTCAGCATGTGAAAAAGCGCACGTTTCCCGTGGTTAGAAATGTCCCTGCACAACATGGCATTCTCTCCCTTAAATTACCTCCCCTAGCAGGCGGCGCGGAAGGCAAAGCATCTTGGGGTTGTCCAGCTTCTCTCTGGGTAATGTAGTTTATTACAGGCCAGGGCAAACAGAGTCTCGTATTCTCCTGAACTCAATCCCCCAGCATTCTCTGCGGTACCAGAACAAAATGTAAACAACAGGTGGCTCTAACCCAACTCGGCCACAGGAGGGAGCTGAGATCCTTCACGATCAGCAATGACAGTCTTTTATATCACATCTACAAGGGCAATACCTCGTTACATATAGAATCTTGAGAAGGGGGAACAATTTATGATCTTACACAAAGGCCCACTGCATCCAGAAAAATGCCCATTCCCTACCATGAAAAAAGTCACCAGCAGCTACCTTACCCCTCCAGACAACCCCCTCTCCCATACCATTACCATGTATGCTTGGTTGGGTGCAGTCTGGAAACCAATGATCCAACCAAATTGATGTACAATATTTCCTAAAAATCAGCCTCAGGCTTTATTGTATTTCTAAATAATTGTTCCTCAGGCTTAAATGTGTTCCTAACCATTCTTTGTTGATGTGACAGTTTGAGCGAAGCATTGTCCATGGAGTGAATCAGCCTTTTTCGTTATTTAGGCAGCTGTCATACATTTCTCTTCTCATTGTACACTGCACTTCTATTCTACAACTTCATGGAACGAGGAAGGGATGCCACTGCCAAAACACACAATGGTGTCCAGGAACTTCTACTGTCAAACTATCTCCATGGTACATACGACAAGGCTCTTTTGTGCATAGGTGCAAAAAGGAGAAAAAACAAGGTGAACTTTTGAAATTAATACCTTCATGAGGGTCAAAAGAATGTTAACCACTTGACCTCCGGAAGATTTACCCCCTTTATGAACAGGACAATTTTTGCTATATGGTACCGTGCTACTTTTGCACGGTAATGCAATTCTGTGTCCAAATACAATTTATGTCCTTTCCTACCCCCCACAAATAGAGCTTTATTTTGGTAATATTTGATCACCTCTGCTTTTTTTTTTTTGCGCTATAAAAAAATATATACATTTTTTACTTTTGGCTAAAAAAACATATTGATAAAAAATTAACAAAATCAAAATTTCTTCATATATTTAGGCCAATATGTATTCAGCTACATATTTTTGTTAAAAAATTCCAATAAGCGTATATTGATTGGTTTGCGCAAAAGTTATCACGTCTACAAACTATTGGATTTTTTTATCTATTTATTTACTAGCAATGGCAGCGATTAGTGACTTATAGTAGGACTGCAATATTGCAGCAGATATTGGGGCTGATTTACCATTGTCACTGCGCTGCGCCTGTTCATGCCTTAATTAGTGCGCTGGATGAAGCCTTAATTAGGCACATGAACCGAGCACAGCAGCAGTGCAATGCTTATTGATAAGTAAAGCTGCGCCAAACTCCCTGGATACGTCTATGGGGGAAATCAAAAGTGTTATTTTAAAAGGCTAATATGCAAGTTTTGTCCTAAAAAGTGTTTGGGGACCTCAGTCCTGCCCCAGGGGACATGTATCAATGCTTTTTTTATTTTCAAAAACGACCCTTTTTTCGGGAGCAGTGATTTTAATAATGCTAAAAGTGCAACAATAAAAGTGAAATATTCCTTTAAATTTCGTACCTGGGGGGGGGGGGTGTAAAGTCAGCATGTGAAAAAGCGCACGTTTCCCGTGGTTAGAAATGTCCCTGCACAACATGGCATTCTAAAGAAAAAAAGCCGTTTAAAACTGACTCGCGGCTATAATGAATTGTCGGCTCATAAAACAAAAAAACAAAAAGCGTGGGGGTCCCCCCAAATTCCATTAGAAGGCCCTTCAGGTCTGGTGTGGAATTTAAGGGGAACTCCACCCCAAATAAAAAAAAAATGCCGTGGAGTTCCCCAAAATCTACACCAGACCCTTATCCGAGCATGTTGACCTGGCCAGCCGCAGAAAAGAGGGGGGGACAGAGCGCGGCCCCCCCCCTCTCATGAACCGCACCAGGCCACATGCCTTCAACATTGGGAGGGTGCTTTGGGATCCCCCCCAAAGCACCTTGTCCCCATGTTGATGGGGACAAGAGCCTCATCCCCACAACCCTTGCCCGGTGGTTGTGGGGGTCTGCGGGTGGGAGGATTATCGAAATCTGGAAGACCCCTTTAACAAAAGGGGCCCCCCAGATCCCGGCCCCCCCCTGTGTGAAATGTTAATGGGGTACATTGTACCTCTACCATTTCACCAAAAAAAATGTGAAAAGTGTAAAAAAAGACAAGAGCCGTTTTTTGACAAGTCCTTTATTAATATCTGCTTACCGCGCTTCTTCTTCCATCTTCTTCTTTTCTTCTTTCCTTCGGGTTTCTTCCTCCATCTTCTTCTTCTTTCCTTCGGGTTTCTTCTTCCATCTTCTTCTCCTTCCGCCGTCCGCATCTACTTCTCGTTTCCCGGAGGCTCGGCTTCCAATTGAATTCCCCGCCATGTGCCGCTCCTGGGACCACGCCCCCTCTGACGCCACGGGTAATCTCCTAGGAAAGTCCCCGTGTGGTGCATGTGCGTCAGAGGGGGGCGTGGTCTCAGGAGCGTCACACGACGGGGAATTCAATTGGAAGCCGAGCCTCCGGGGAAGAAGAAGCCACGCACAAGCTTCAAATTTTTTTGTGAAATGGTAGAGGTACAATGTACCCAATTACCATTTCACACCGGGGGGGCCCCTTTGTTAAAGGGGTCTTCCAGATTTTGATAAGCCCCCTGCCCGCAGACCCCCACAACAACCGGCCAGGGTTGTGGGGATGAGGCCCTTGTCCCTATCAACATGGGGACAAGGTGCTTTGGGGGGGATCCCAAAGCACCCTCCCAATGTTGAGGGCACATGGCCTGGTGCGGTTCAGGAGAGGGGGGCCGCACTCTGTTCCCCCCCTTTTCTGCGGCCGGCCAGGTCAACGTGCTTGGATAAGGGTCTGGTGTGGATTTTAGGGGGTACTCCACGCCATTTTTTTTAATTTGGGGTGGAGTTCCCCTTAACCATTTTACCCCCGGACCATATTGCTGTCCAATGACCAGAGCACTTTTTCTGATTCGGCACTACGTCGCTTTAACCACTTAAGACCCGGACCAAAATGCAGGTAAAGGACCTTGCCCCTTTTTGCGATTCGGCACTGCGTCCTTTTAACTGACAATTGCGCGGTCGTGCGACGTAGCTCCCAAACAAAATTGGCGTCCTTTTTTCCCCACAAATAGAGCTTTCTTTTGGTGGTATTTGATCATCTCTGCGGTTTTTATTTTTTGCGCTATAAACAAAAACAGAGCGACAATTTAAAAAAAAAATCAATATTTTTAACTTTTTGCTATAATAAATATCCCCCAAAAATATATAAAAAACATTTTTTTCCTCAGTTTAGGCCGATACGTATTCTTCTACATATTTTTGGTAAAAAAAAAATCGCAATAAGCGTTTATCGGTTGGTTTTTCGCAAAATTTATAGCGTTTACAAAATAAGGGATAGTTTTATTGCATTTTTATTATTATGATTTTTTTTACTACTAATAGCGGCGATCAGCGATTTTTTCGTGACTGCGACATTATGGCGGACACTTCGGACAATTTTGACACATTCTTGGGACAATTGTAATTTTCACAGCAAAAAATGCATTTAAATTGCATTGTTTACTGTGGAAATGACAGTTGCAGTTTGGGAGTTAACCACAGGGGGCGCTGTGAATTTGAGTGTTCCCTGTGTGTGTGTTTACAACTGTAGGGGGGTGTGGCTGTAGGTGTGACATCATCGATCGCGTCCCCCTATAACAGGGAATGACGCGATCGATGCTGCGGCCACAGAGAAGCACGGGGAAGCCGTGTTTACACACAGCTCTCCCCGTTCTTCAGCTCCAGGGACGGACCGCCGCACTGCAGCGGCGATCGGGTCCGCGAGTCCCGCGGTCCCGGAGCTTCGGACCATGTCACGGGAGCGCGCCGCGGGCGCGCGCTCGTGACCCACGATTGGGTACTAAAATCAACGTATATATACGTTGATGTGCCCAGCCGTGCCATTCTGCCGACGTAAATGTGCAGTAGGCGGTCCTTAAGTGTTTAACTGACAATTGCGCCGTTGTGCGACGTGGCTCCCAAACAAAATTGGCGTCCGTTTTCCCCCACAAATAGAGCTTTCTTTTGGTGGTATTTGATCATCTCTGCAGTTTTTATTTTTTGCGCTATAAACAAAAATAGAGCGACAATTTTGAAAAAAATGCAATATTTTTTACTTTTTGCTATAATAAATATCCCCCAAAAATATAGTAAAAAAATTATCAGTTTAGGCCGATACGTATTCTTCTACATATGCTATAAAAATGCATTGTATTACTATAAAAATGCCATTGGCAGTGAAGGGGTTAACACTAGGGGGGAGGGAAGGGGTTAAGTGTGTTCCTGGGTGTGTTCTAACTGTATGGGGGGGTGGCCTCACTAGGGGAAAACACTGATCTTCTGTTCATACATTGTATAAACAGAAGATCAGCGTTTCCCCCACTGACAGGACCGGGAGCTATGTGTTTACACACATAGCTCCCGGTCCCCGCTCTGTAACGAGCGATTGCACGTGCCCGGCGGCGATCGTACCCGCCGGGCACGAGCGCGGCCGCTTTAGAGCGGACGTATAGCTACGGGCTCTCGCCCAGCAGTGCCACAGTCCCGCAGTAATATGACGGCGGGCGGTCAAGATGTGGTTAAATTCCACACCAGACCCGATAGGTCTGATATGGATATTTGGGGGGGAACTCCACGTCAAAAAAAAAAAAAATTGACGGCGGGGTTCATCTTAATATCCATATCAGACCTGAAGGGCCTTCTAATGGAATTTGGGGGGACCCCCATGCTTTTTTTTTGTTTTATGAATGAATCTCTCACAATTTTCGGGAGCCAACAATTCATTATAGCCGCGAGTCAGTTTTAAATGGCTTTTTTTCTTCAGAATGTCATTTTGTGCAGGGACATTTCTAACCACGGGAAACATGCGCTTTTTACACCCCCCCAGGTACGAAATTTAAAGGAATATTTCACTTTTATTGTTGCACTTTAACCACTTTCATACCACACCTATTCTGGAACTTCTCTCCTTCATGTTACAATTATATTTTCTTCTTTGAAAATTATTTAGGACCCCCAAACATTATATATATTTTATTAGCAGACACCCTAGGGACTAAAGTGGCGGCCATTTTTTTTTTAATTTCCAAAAGTATTTGCAAAAAAAAAACGGTTTCATGAATTAAAAAATCAGTAAAGTTAGCCCAATTTTTATGGATAACGTGAAAAATGTCACGTTTTAATATTGCGCCCACTCATGGAATGGCACCAAACTTCGGTATTAAAAATCTCCATAGGCGACGCTTGAAGTATTTTTTTCAGGTTACCAGTTTAGAGTTACAAAGGAGGTCTAGTGCTAAAAGTATTGCCCTCGCTCTAACGCACGCGTCAATACCTCACATGTGTGGTTTGAACAGCGTTTACATATGTGGGTGGGACTTGCATGTGTGTTCGCTTCTGAGTGCGAGCTACTAGGGACAGCGGCGTTTTAGTTTTGATATTTTTTTTTTTTAACATAATATTTTTCTTTTTGCACTTTTTTGTTACTTTTCTTTTCACTTTTCTTCCTATTACAAGGAATGTAAACATCTCTTGTAATAGGACTAGTGTGTGACAGGTCCTCTTTATGGAGAGAGGCGGGGTCAATAAGGCTGGAAAGCATGGTATTGGGAAAAAAAAGATCTCATGCTTTCAGCTGAGATCATGTTCGTTCAGCACAGTGGTGTAGTGTATAGCACTTTCACCTAGCAGCAAAAGGGTCGCTGGTTCGAATCCCGTCCGTGACACCATCTGCCTGGAGTTTGCATGTTCTCCCTGTGCCTGCGTGGGTTTCCTCCCACAATCTAAAAACATGCTGTAAATCGTGTTTCCTGTCTAAATAAGCTCTAAGCCCTGGTTCACACTGAGCTGCGGGAGTGAAATTGCGCGATTTCAGCTGATTTTGCGCGATTTCACTCCCTCTGGCAGTCCCGATTTCGGCGCGATTTAGGAGACATTTGTGCAGGGTTCTGCACAGATGTCAATGTAAATCGCGTCCTGAAATCGCAAAAAGTAGTACAGGAACTACTTTTTGAAATCGGTGCAGCGCCGCACCGATTAGGACGGTGTCATTGCCGGAAATTGCCGCCGATTTGAGATGCGATTTCACATGTGAAATCGCATCTCAAATCGAACTAAATAGTACCCAGTGTGAACCTGGGCTAATATGCAGTAATATATTTAGGTTTTGTGCTGCCCTAGGCCTGACTACATTTCTGCACCTCCTAATAGAAAAATGACCCACCCTTCCTGTCAAGGCCACACCCTGTTTTTGTATGACCCGCCCAGGAATTTTCAGGGGACACACACACTAGTTCTGGGGGGGAGGGGGGCACTGGATTCCCTTAATTTGCATAGTTTTTCTCTCACTTCCTGTTTGGCTATGGGGCAGGAAGTGAAGGCAAATCTCCCCAATTGGACACAGATAATACAAAATAAACTGACAGGGCCTATAACCCTCCCCCACTCTATCCAAAATGAAAGAAAATAAAAAGTGTTGATAATAGTTCTAGTTTAACCACTTGATACCCGCCCACCGTCAAATGACGGCGGGCGGGTAACTCTCTGTTCCTGACTGCACGTCATATGACGTCATGTCATTTAAATCGGCTCGGGGCGCACCCGTCGTGTCACTGAGAAGCCGTGCGTGTGCCTGATGGCCGCCGGGCACACGCGATTGTCGACAATTGAGCTGGGACATGGAGCTCTGTGTGTAAACACAGAGCTCCACGTCCCTGAGAGGGAGAGAGGAGACCAATTGTGTCCCTTGTACTTAGGGACACAAACGGTCACCTCCCCCAGTCAGCCCCCCCTCCCCCTACAGTTAGAACACACCTAGAATATACATTTAACCCCTTCCCTGCCCCTAGTGGTTAACCCCTTCCCTGCCAGTTACATTTATACAGTTATCAATGCATATTTATAGCATTGTTCACTGTATAAATGTAAATGGTCCCAAAAATGTGTCAAAAGTGTCCGATGTGTACGCTATAATGTCCCAGTCCCGAAAAAAAAATCGCAGATGGCCGCCATTCCTAGTAAAAAATAAATAAAAAATAAATTGTAATTATGTCCCCTATTTTGTAGGCAATATAACTTTTGCGCAAACCAGTCACTATATTATTTTTACCAAAAATATGTAGAAGAATACGTATCGGCCTAAACTGAGATAAAAAAGGTTATTTTTTTTAAAAAAAATGGGATATTTATTATAGCAAAAAGCAAAAAATATTGTGTCTTTTTTCAAAATTGTCCCTCTTTTTTTGTTTATAGTGCAAATACTACCAAAAGAAAGCTCTATTTGTGGGGAAAAAAAAGGACGTCAATTTTGTTTGGGAGCCACATCGCACGACCGCCCAATTGTCAGTTAAAGCGACGCAGTGCCGGAAGCTAAAATTTTGTCTGGGCAGGAAGGGGGTGTAGGTGCACAGTAGGCAAGTGGTTAAGCTTTTTATTCACAGGCTTCCATATTTATATAATTCCCTATGCAAGGGGTTTCCAAACAGCCAAACAGATTTAGCAGGGGTAATACAGTGAGGACCACATGGGGAGCTTAAGATTTTGGATAATTCTCCCATCAGGCATTGCTGCACGAGGGAAAAGTCGGTTGATAGCTGGGGTTATGTGTTGTGGGAGTTCGGTTTAAAACTGCCGAACACGGATTGGGCAACATAAAACAAAGTACTTGAATGCTAGTAGCTTACGGCTGCCAGTATACCAATTACTATGCCCACATAAGACCCAGCAGAATTCATAGCATATAATACAGACAACCTTTTGACATGCAACGTCCAGCGTTCCAGAAGTGTCTAGGTTTGCCACAGGGACCCCTACAAACACCACCCAATGTTAAATAAACAATTTTCTTCATTTGCAAATAAGTATTATCTGCTCATTTTTGGGGGATGCCTGGCAAGGGAGACACCATGATCATGAAGGTGGTTCTCCCAGGGCGAGGCTCAGCCATTGCACTCTGGCTGGGCTGATCGTAGTGTCTTCCCTGCCACTGCTCGGCCTTTTGGCTAAGATCAGGTGTGGTATCTGTTCTCATCAGTTGTTAGAGGAGCGCTGAAGCACCTCCTATATGTGGAGGGTGGATGCAATCCAATAACATCATTGCACCCGGAAGGGTGGTTTCATCAGGGACTACGCCGTGCTGCCCGACAGATACTGGGGGCCGGCCAATGGTTGCGTCTGAGCCACCTGGAAGGGTGCTTCTGGTGAGGATGGGTGGCTGCACCTGGTCTGGTCTTTTTGCCGGGTTCTAGTCTGGCCTTCTGGCTGGCTGGTGTGGGTGCTATCCCTGTCAGCGATCTGGTAAGAGGAGCCGGTGATACCCTTTGATGCGTGGGGGTAGAACCGTGCAAATCCGCCAGGTTGATGGGGGAGTCTGGAAAGGCTAGTATTGGCAAAGGCTGCTAACTGGAGCGGCAGCTCTCCCTAAGAAAACCTTGAAAGGCTCTCTTTCTGGCAGGGGTGGGGGGGCAAAGGCTACACTGGCCGGTCGGGGGGTTGGATTTGGAACGGAAAAAGCCTATGGTGCATGTGCCCCTGGAGTGACAGTCCAGGGGTGTCTGAGAATCACTGTGAGTGAGGGTCACTTTGATTTAAAGACACCACGGTCACTGCACCAGCTACACGCTTTTTTAGCACCTGCCTCCTGGGCCGGGCCTTTTGGCCAGGACTAGAGGAATTTTTTATTCCTGGCCGGAGGGCCTGGTCATTGTTGAACACAATGACCACTTCTTTCACTCTCCTCTCCACTATCCCTTTCCCCCACTTTATTTAATTTATTGCCTATGTTTGTCACGTTTTTGTCTTTTTTTGTTTGTGCACGTTTTGTTCACTGTGTGATTAGTAGGGTGCCGGTCCTCGGGCCAGCCCTGAACGTCTTGGGAGTGGGTGGACATGGCCTTCTGGCTTAGTTCGCCTGCTCTCATGGGGTCTCCCTTCGGGGGAGTCCCACCTAGTACTTGGAGGGTTCTGTTTCGGCAGTCCCTCCAAGGAAGTTGGGTCCGTGTCGGCTTCGGTTGCTCGGACCACAGTACCTCAGTCCCCGTCTGGAGCCTAACGCCCCTGGGGATCAGGGTTTGGGTCCCTTCTGCACAGGAGGACCACTTGACGTTGCACCCATCTGCACGTTTTTGTGAACACTCTTTATGTGTGTGCACATTTTTTCTGCACCAGGTGGAGTTTTTTGGGTGTGTTCACACGCCATAGGCTTTTAAAAAAAAAAAAATTTGGGGGATGCCTGCACCCCTAATAGGGTGAAGACACCTCACAAATGTTGTCGCTTTCTACTTTAAATTCATTCACTTCCTGTCACATAGCCAAACAGGAAGTGAAGGTAAAACCTTACAAATGTCTTTTGTTGGGGACACAGATCAATCTAAATAGTTTCCCATTATGGAAATTGCATTTTGCTGTGTACACCCCAAATTATTGGGGATCTTGGACTTTGGGGGTCCATTTACTAAAGGCAAATCCACTTTGCATTACAAGTGGACAAGCAAGGAAGAAAAAAAAAAAAACTTTGCTTCTACAGGATTGGATGTTAAAACCATCAGTGCTTCCCTTCTGATTTTCAGCGACTACGCTTCTATTGCAGAGTGGCTTTGCCTTTACTAAACCCCAAGCTAACTAATCATTTGGGGTGTACACAGCAGTGCAATTTGCTTAATGGGGACACGAGTTAGATTGACCCCAAGAAAAGACATCGGTAGGGTTTTAACCTCACCTCCTGTTCAGCTGTGTGACAGGAAGTGAAGCCAAATTTAAGAAAAGTGACACAAAGCCCAACCCAAAAACCACAAGCAGGGGTTCTAACACTCACTTGGCTTCCCTCAAACACCCACAATTACAATAGGATGATCTTGCGCTAGATTTAAGCACAGTAATGTAAATCAGCACTTCAAGCCTGTCCACCAATACAGGTGGTTCTCAAAAAATTAGCATATTGTGATAAAGTTCATTATTTTCTGTAATGTACTGATAAACATTAGACTTTCATATATTTTAGATTCATTACACACAACTGAAGTAGTTCAAGCCTTTTATTATTTTAATATTGATGATTTTGGCATACAGCTCATGAAAACCCAAAATTCCTATCTCAAAAAATTAGCACATTTCATCCGACCAATAAAAGAAAAGTGTTTTTAATTAAAAAAAAAGTCAACCTTCAAATAATTATGTTCAGTTATGCACTCAATACTTGGTCGGGAATCCTTTTGCAGAAATGACTGCTTCAATGCGGTGTGGCATGGAGGCAATCAGCCTGTGTCACTGCTGAGGTGTTATGGAGGCCCAGGATGCTTCGGTAGCGGCCTTAAGCTCATCCAGAGTGTTGGGTCTTGCGTCTCTCAACTTTCTCTTCCCAATATCCCACAGATTCTCTATGGGGTTCAGGTCAGGAGAGTTGGCAGGCCAATTAAGCACAGTAATACCATGGTCAGTAAACCATTTACCAGTGGTTTTAGCACTGTGAGCAGGTGCCAGGTCGTGCTGAAAAATGAAATCGTCATCTTCATAAAGCTTTTCAGCAGATGGAAGCATGAAGTGCTCCAAAATCTCCTAATAGCTAGCTGCATTCACCCTGCCCTTGATAAAACACAGTGGACCAACACCAGCAGCTGACATGGCACCCCAGACTATCACTGACTGTGGGTACTTGACACTGGACTTCAGGCATTTTGGCATTTCCCTCTCCCCAGTCTTCCTCCAGACTCTGGCACCTTGAATACCGAATGACATGCAAAATTTGCTTTCATCCGAAAAAAGTACTTTGGACCACTGAGCAACAGTCCAGTGTTGCTTCTCTGTAGCCCAGGTCAGGCGCTTCTGCCGCTGTTTCTGGTTCAAAAGTGGCTTGACCTGGGGAATGCGGCACCTGTAGCCCATTTCCTGCACGCGCCTGTACACGGTGGCTCTGGATGCTTCTACTCCAGACTCAGTCCACTGCTTCCGCTGGTCCCCCAAGGTCTGGAAGCGGTCCTTCTCCACAATCTTCCTCAGGGTGCGGTCACCTCTTCTCGTTGTGCAGCGTTTTCTGCCACACTTTTGCCTTCACACAGACTTCCCACTGAGGTGCCTTGATACAGCACTCTGGGAACAGCCTATTCGTTCAGAAATTTCTTTCTGTGTCTTACCCTCTTGCTTGAGGGTGTCAATGATGGCCTTCTGGACAGCAGTCAGGTCGGCAGTCTTACCCATGATTGCGGTTTGGAGTAATGAACAAGGCTGGGGTTTTTTAAAAGCCTCAGGAATCTTTTGCAGGTGTTTAGAGTTAATTAGTTGAGTCAGATGATTAGGTTAAGAGCTCGTTTAGAGAACCTTTTCATGATATGCTAATTTTTTGACATAGGAATTTGGGGTTTTCATGAGCTGTATGCCAAAATCATCAATATTAAAACAATAAAAGGCTTGAACTACTTCATTTGTGTGTAATGAATCTAAAATATATGAAAGTCTAATGTTTATCAGTACATTACAGAAAATAATGAACTTTATCACAATATGCTAATTTTTTGAGAACCACCTGTACAATATCCCCCCCCCCCCCCCCCACAGGCCATGTTTGCAGGTTTTCCTTCATCTTGCACATGTGCTTTAAAAGACAGTCTGGACAGCGATTCTTGATAAGAGAAACCCACAAAACATGTCCTGTCGGGGGTACTTGAGGGCTGAGGACCACTGCAGTAAAAAGAAAATACTTACCACTTTTTCTTTTTATTTCCTGGTGATTAAACATGGCAGCAAACATTTCATGCATACACACCAGGAAAGAAGCTTAGACAAAAATCACACCTAATTTGTTAGGCCAAACCTATTTCAGCTGCAGCTGTCAAAATCTGTAGCATGAAAAAGTAACAAAAAACAAACTTCAAAATTTGAAATTAATTTTTATTGGTCAACAAAACAAGGAAAGCAAAAAAGACAAACAAACAAAAACACACACACAAACAAAAAAAAATAAAAAAATAAATAAACATAGGTTAACCGTCCCAACATCTTTAGAAATATCTTTCAAAATAAGGCAGCAGAGACAAATACATCAAAGTGAACATCATTTAAAAATAAACAAAAAAAAAGCTCCAAAACACATCTCTGTTTAGAACACGCACATTTTTTTCTTCAGGTTACCAGTTTAGAGTTACAGAGGAGGTCTAGTGCTAAAAGTATTGCTCTCGCGTGCGTTAGAGCGAGAGCAATACTTTTAGCACCAGACCTCCTCTGTGACTCTAAACTGGTAACCTGAAAAAAAACAAAGCGTCGCCTATGGGTATTTCAAAGTACTGAAGTTTGGCGCCATTCCATGAGTGTTTGCAATATTAAAGCATGACATGTTAGATATCTATTTACTCGGTGTAACATCATATTTCACATTATCGCAAAAAATTTAGCTAACTTTAGTGTTTTGTTAATTTTTAACCACTTGAGCCCCAGACCATATTACTGGTCAATGACCGGGCCAGTTTTTGCGATTCGGCACTGCATCGTTTTAACTGACAATTGTGCGTTCGTGCGACGTGGTTCCAAAACAAAATTGGCGTCCTTTTTTTTTGCCACAAATCGTTTTTTTTAGTGGTATTTGATCACCTCTGCGTTTTTTCATTTTTTTTTGCTATAAACAAAAATAGAGCGACATTTTTTTTTTAATAATCTTTTTTACTGTTTGCTATAACAAATATCCCCAAAATTATCTAAAAATAAACTTTTTTTCCCTCAGTTTAGGCCGATACGTATTCTTGGTTCCAAAAAAATCGCAATAAGCGTTTGATTGTTTTGCGCAAAAGTTATAGCGTCTACAAAATAGGGGTTAGTTTTATGGCTTTTTTATTAATATATATTTTTTTACCAGTAATGGCGGCGATCAGCGATTTTTATCGGTACTGCGACATTATGGCGGACACATTTTTGGGACCATTGGAATTCTTCTCACGACCAATGTTATAAAAATGCATTGCTTACTATAAAAATGTCACTGGCAGGAAAGGGGTTAACACTAGGGGCGAGGGAGGGGTTAATTATGTTCCCTGGGTGTGTTCTAACTGTAAGGGGGTGCGACTGACATGGGGAAATGACAGATCGCTGTTCATACATTGTATGAACAGACTATCAGGAATTTCCCCCCCTGACAGGACAGGGATAAAGGGGAACTCCACACCAAATAAAAAAAAAAACGGCGTGGGGTCCCCCCTCCAGGTGCATAACAGGCCCTTCGATTTGGTGTGGAACGTGAGGGGTTAAACCTACGCCAAAAAACATCGTGGGGTTCCTCCCCCAGATCCAGACCAAACCCTTATCCCAGGCACGCAGTCTGGCCGGACAGGAATGGGGGTGGGGATGGGCGAGCGCCCCCCCTCCTGAACCGTACCAGACCGCATGCCCTCGACATAGGGGAGTGTGTGCTTTGGGGGAGGGGGGCACTGCCCTCACCCAAAGCACTCTTGTCCCCATGTCGATAGGGACAAGAGCCTCTTCCCGACAACCCTGGCCGTTGGTTGTCGGGGTATGTGGGCGGAGGGCTTATCAGAATCTGAGAGCCCCCTTTAATAAGGTGGCCCCCAGATTCGGGCCCCCCACCCTATGTGAATGAGTATGGGGTACATTGTACCCCTACCCATTCATCTGGGGGAAAAAATTTTAAAAAATAAGACACCACACACATTTTTAGTTATTTTATTAGTCAGCTAGGTGGTCTTCTGCCGGGGTCCACCACCACCACCCCATTGGGCCCCGGGCTTCGCCGTCTTCCGTCCGGGGCCCCCCACCCATAAAGCTCTTTTAGATTCGGGGGGGCCGGGCTTCGCTGTTTTCTGCCAGGGGGTGCGCCTACCCCCACGGTCTTCTGCCGGGGCTCCCCACCCCATAAAGCTCTTTTACATTCGGGGGGGTCCCGGACTTTGCCGTTTTCTGCCGGGGGGTGCTCCAGCCCCCCCGGGCTTCTCCGCTATCTTCTATCCTCTGGTCTTCTCCGCTGCCTTCCGCTTCTGCCTGGCTCCTCCGCGGGGGCCAGGGCTTCTCTCCGATGTCTTCCGCCGGAGGGCGCCACCCTCCAGGCTTCTGCGTTGCCTTCCGCTTCAGCCTGGCACCTCCGTGGGGGCCAGGGCTTCTCTCCGTTTATTTCCTTCTCTTCGATTCGATGTTGACACAACGAGGTCCGGCGCTGAAATGCCATCTGAGCAGTGGGCATCGACTTATATAGGGCACTGCCACCATGTGACCTCAACCCATGTGACATCACATTCCCATCATGCCACGGGAATGTGATGTCTGGCCCCCCGCGGAGGAGCCAGGCAGAAGAGGCAACAGAGAAGCCCGAGGCCCTGGCGGAAGACACCGGGAAGACTGGGGTGGGTGGCGCCCCCCCCCCCGGCAGAAAACGACAAAGCCCGCGGCCCCCCTGGAAGTAAAGGAGCTTAATGGGGTGGGGGGCCGCAGCGGAAGGCATCGGAGAAGACCGGCAGAAAACGGCGAAGCCCAGGGCCCCCGGCGGAAGAAAGAAGACCGGGCCTACACCCCCCTTGTAAAAGAGCTTAAAGAAGAAGGGGGGGCCGGAAGAAGACCCCCAGAGCTGAAATTATTTTATTCTGTGTGGTGTGTTTTTTACTTTACACTTTTCCCCCAGGTGAATGGGTAGGGGTAGGCAGTGCCCCCTCCCCCAAAGCACACACACCCCCATGTCGAGGGCATGCGGTCAGGAGGGGGGGCTCGCTCGTCCCCACCCCCATTCCTGTCCGGGCCAGACTGCGTGCCTGGGATGAGGGCTTGGTATGGATCTGGGGGGAACCCCACGCTGTTTTTTCGGCGTGGGTTTAACCCCCCACGTTCCAGACTAAGCCGAAGAGCCTAATGTACCCCTGGAGGGGGACCCGCGCCGGTTTCATGTTTGAAATTTGGCGCGGAGTTCCCCTTCATGGTCAGCGCAGGCTGAAAACAGGTCGGGGAAGCCTGTGCGCTGCGTCACGCACCGGAAATACAGCTACGCCGCTTGGTATTTACCAAGATTTTCTCGGCGTACTGACAAGGCACACGTGAATCCCTGAAATTTCCCTGTGTGCATGCCCAGTATGCAAATGAACCTCCCGAGAACCTCTCTCTCTCTCTTTTGTTTTACACTGTTGAGCCTACAGAGAACAACACCGGGACACCATTAAGGTCAGGAGGGAGACCTAAAATCCCCACGCTCAAATTGACCACCTACATAGGGGTCATCTACAGGGTAAGGAGACTACAACACTATCCCTGGGTGTTTCTTTGGTGGATATAGATCATATCACTCCTTTCTTCATTTTTGAGGACTAATTTAACACACTCCTATGGGACTTTACTTAATCCATGTCACTTATGTTTCATATGGTGCACATTGTTAGTTCATTGTTTAAGCACTAATGGTGATTTTTTCCTGTATATGTTTCATTTTCCATTTTTATATTAATTTATATGCATAGCACAGTAATTTTTATACACAGCACATTACCCTTTTTCACAGAAAGTGCTCTTAATCTCATAAGCGCCGTATCATCCCCATTTTTCCACGTGGAAAAAGCATGCAAGGTGTGCTGTGACCAGGTGTCAAATATACCGATTTTCCCCCACTATTAAATTGCCACTCCAGAGGCGCAAGTACCGCAGGCTTTTCTCAGCCTAGAAATTTAAACTTAGAGAGTTGCCACTATAATAGGAAGTGAGGGAAAATTGCCCAAAGGGGACACCTGTTCAGGTGACAACTGTCTAAGGGAGAATTTCCCTCACTAGAAATTTCCTCTCATTTCCTGTTGCATAGCTAGGGTACAAATTGAAGGGAAATTCGCCCTTGGAACACAGACAGTGAAAGGACTTTTAAATCTTTATCTACGCTATCCACTTTAAATATTATGCATTCAAGGAATTTATGGTCTCTATTGACTCAACAAAGCTAAGTATGTAAGTTTATGGAGCATTGTGACCCTTTTACCCTGCGTGAGCACAGCTCATGCCTGCAGGCAACATAAATACATTCACTGATAAATAACCATAAGAGGGGGCATTAATTATTCCATGCATGAATGGCATACTGAAAATTGCGTTCAGGTAGACGTTGCACAAATAATCCCAAATTACAAAATGAATGTCTATATGGTGGATCATTACTGTACACCAGCAAAATGTATTTTCCCAGTCCGAAGGTCTGTTCTCATGGTGAACGCAGATTTCCTTCAGTTAGTGAGGCAACAGAGCTCACATGTCTGTGGTTAGCGTCTCGGCTTCCTGTTTAGAGCTGTAAAAATGCGAATGAGTCAGCAAGTATTTATTGTTGTGACACCTATGAATGATATCCATACAAATCTATTTCATAACATTTCCCCCCCAAAAAAACAAAAACTTTCCAAGAGGAGAAAGAAGAACACCCATTATTACAAATGGAGGCAAAGGACAAACCTCTGGCACACTCTCAGTTGTGCAGATCAGGAAGAATTCCAGTAGAAAATGATTGGAAAACCTACAAGTGATTCGTTTTATCACCACTTTTCCTTTATACTGGCTTTTCAAAATAATAAGATTTAGGGATTTACTAAAGGGAAATAGACTGCGCACTTTGCAAAATGCAGTTGCTCCAGAGCTTAGTAAATGGAGGTAAAGCTTCACTTTTACAAAGAAAACCCAAACACATGCAGATAAAATAAAAAGTTTTTGGTTGCAAATTATTGGATGATGGAAGTCAGCAGAGCTTCTGCTCATTTACTAATCTCTGAAGCAACTGCACATGCAAAGTACATAGCCTATTTGCCTTTAGTAAATCAACCCCGTAGTGTAGTGTACTACACTTAGTACTGTAAATATTTATATAATACATTTATTATAGCGATCTACAGTATGCATCAGTGAACAAGTAATGACAACTGAGGAGAAAAGAAGAACATTTGGGAACTATGCATCATTTTTTGCTGCCACTGACATTTGGCGTACATCAGCAGCATAAGAGGGCGTTTACAAACCATTCCAACCATAGTGTGTAAATTTGACAATTCAACTGCTGAGACAAGGAGGTGATTTGGCATCCATACAGCCACCTGATCACTTCCACTCACCCCCAATGAATTTGGCCACCCCCTTCCTTTGCACACTCCCCCGACCCTCTGGTGCTCCACACTGCCTCCTAGGGGCTTGGGAAGCCCATGCCTTGTGTCGCCAGTAAGAGGGGATGGAGACCAGAGAACATCCATTTGATGATTATTGTTACCTAGTAAGAACCTGGAAGTAATATGCAGGGCCGGAGTTAGCGCAAGGCAACATGGGCATTTGCCTTACGACACCAGAACCGCCAGGGGAACAGGGCGGAAAACTGAGCCAAAGATTCAAAGTGCAGAAATATGATGTTCACAAAGATACGCTATGGGTGGGTTCTTTATCTCAATGCGTTTTGCCTAAATGCTTCTTCGGGAGATAGGTGTGCACAAATATGTTATATTGAGATGGACGTCAACACATTTGAACCTGGGAACCAAGGGAAACCCTAAACAAACAAATCCACTCAAGGTGCTTCTATGGGGGTAGGAGGGAATTAAGTTGGTAAATATAATGTAAACACTGTTACAGAATATCTATATGCAACACCCTGGATGGTTTCTAACGTTATGGCTCTGGTCCAAAAATGATCCAACGATATATAAGAAGCCCAATTGTTATCAAGTGAATCATGCCTCCATAGTTTTTAGGCCCAATAAAACAATTGGAGGTATTATCATGCAGTGTATATTACCTCGTGCAATGTGGAAGAGCTACAAATTGATCTGTTATAGAACAATTGCTTTGAACTCTGGAACTTTGTCTGTAAGATCAGGACCTCAATAGTGTGGAAATGAATAGCGCCTTGCACCACAAAGCGATGCAGGAAATCATTTTTGCCTGTGACTAGGGATCAGCCGAACACCCCCCGTTCGGTTCGCACCAGAACCTTCGAACGGACCGAACGTTTGTGCAAACATTTAGAACCCCATTGATGTCAATGGGACTCAAATGTTCAAATTCAAGAGTGCTCATTTTAAAGCCTAAAGTTATTGTCGGAAAAGTTTGGGGACCCGGTCTTGCCCCAGGTAACATGTATCAATGGAAAAAAAAAAGTTTTAAAAACTGTTTTTTCTGGAGCAGTGATTTTAATGATGTTTAAAGTGAAAAAAAATATATATATGAAAAATTCCTTTAAAATATCATACCTGCTGGGTGTCTATAGTAGTGGCACATGTTTAGAACTGTCCCTGCACAAATGAGATTACTATAAGAAAAAAGTAATTTAAGACTGCGGAGACTTTAATGTAATGTTTGGTCCCTGCAATATAGATAAAAATCACTGAGAAAAAAAAGCATGGGTTTCCCCGCCCCCCTCCCCCCAGGTCATTACAAGCCCCTTTGGCCCTATATACTTTGAACAGCAGTATACAGGCGGTACAAACAAGACAGGGACTGTAGGTTTGTTGTTAAGTAGAATCTATTTGTAATTTTCAACTGGAACTTCTTTAAAGTGTAGCTTCAGCCATAAACATTTTTTTTTAGCTTTTCTGAAAACATAGAAAAGGGTTATCACCCCTGTAACATTGTTTTGCTGTCTGTGTGCATCGGTTCAGAAGATTGCACCTCACTTCCTGTCCCAATGACAAATGATTTTTTGAAAATGTTTTTTTTTGTTAAACAAGGATTGTGAAAAAGCATCAGTGGACAGGAGACACCTCTTACAGAAGAAAATTTCCCTTCCTAGGGGTAGATGTCCTCTCACTTCCTGTAGTCTACTTCTGTTTGCAAGTAGGAGTCGTTTGTAAGTTGGATGTTTGAGAGTAGGGGCCTGCCGTATATACTCTGCAGAAATTTGGGACCTAGATGTTGGTGTTGCCACAACACTGTAAGCCCTCACAGTTAGTCTTGGTGGGTGCTGGAACGCCCTGCTGTGAAATATTAGATCAAGAATTGTAATTACATGCCCCTGTTAAACAGTGGCAGAAAAATTGGGCCTTAGGCGCTGGTGCCACAACACTGAATCCCCTCACAGATACTCTAGTTGGAGCGCAGCAATGAGCCTGCTGCAAAGTATTGCATCAAAAATTGTAATTACACACCCCTGTTAAACAGGTGCAGAAAAATTGGGCATTAGGCACTGGTGCTGGTGCCACAACACTGCAACCCCTCACAGATACTCTAGTTGGAGCGCAGCAATGAGCCTGCTGCAAAGTATTGCATCAAAAATTGTAATTACACGCACCTGTTAAACAGGGGCAGAAAAATTGGGCCTTAGCCACTGGTGGCGGTGCCCAGAACCAACAATGTTCTTACAAGCTATCAGCAAGATCATTGAGGAAAAGGATATTCAGTCAGCATAACAGGATAGTCACTCAGCATCAGCATAGGCGGTCTTCAAGGGATCTGACATTTAAAAAAAAAATTATTCAGTTACAAAAGCATCAGGTGCTTGGTAGCTGGTGGTGATCCAAGCCCGATTCATTTTTATGAAGGTCAGTCGATCGACAGAGTCGGTGGAGAGGCACACCCTGTGATCGGTTACAAATCCAGCACTGACTGTGAGCAAGGCTGGATGCAGGACAAGCCAGTAGCTCAATTGCGTACTGTGCAAGCTCTGGCCAGTGATCCATCCTCAAGACCCAGTAAGCCAGAGGATTTTCGGTGGGAAAGGTGTCCAAGTCTGATCTTGCCTCTAGGTATTCCCGCACCATGTAAAACAGACGCTGGCGATGGTTGCTGGAACTGGTCATACCTTGGGGCTGCAGACTAAAAAATTGTCTGAACACATCGGTCAGACGGCCACCTTCTCCACCGCTCCTTCTGTGACTCACCGTAGACTCAGCAACACGTTGTCCAGGACCAGGATTTGGTAACCCCCCAGTCTCTGGAAACGCATTGCACAGACATTTCTGCAAGGCCTCCCGAAGATGTTTCATCTTCTGCTCCCTCTGTGCAGGCAAGATAAGGTCCACAACCTTATTCTTGTACCGTGGATCAAGGAGAGTTGCCAGCCAGTAACGATCCCTCTTCTTGATAGCACAAATACGAGGATCCTTACGCAGGCTTTGCAGATTCAGGGAGGCCATGCAGCGTAGGTTTGCTGAGGCATTCGGTGCAGAGTCCCCCGGGCCACTAAGGACGACAGGATCCGCACCCACCTCATCCAAGCCACGTACAAGTCCATGGGTTCCTTGGGACTGTAATTGATCTCTTGAAGACTGCTGCTGATGCCGAATGCTAGGCTCCACCTCTATGCTGACACAATCCTCCTCCTTCTCCTCCTCTTCTTGTGTGATAGGCGGGTAAGCAGGACCACTGTCTGGATAAAGGGGGCCTTGAGAGGTAAGGAAGTCCTCCTCTTCCTCCCTCTGTTCTGCCTCAAGGGCCCTGTCCATTATTCCACGCAGCGTGTGCACCAACATGTGAAGAGGGACAGTCTCACTGATGCATGTACTGTCACTGCTCACCATCCTCGTGACAGGACAGTGCATGCATCCCTGATCAAAGCCCACTGGCAGAGCACACGTGCAGTACACACCAAGTAGGTTTAGGTGCAAACTACAGAGCACACGTGCAGTACACACCAAGTAGGTTTAGGTGCAAACTACAGAGCACAAGTGCAGTACACACCAAGTAGGTTTAGGTGCAAACTACAGGGCACAAGTGCAGTGCACACCAAGTAGCTTTATGTGAAAACTACAGAGCACACGTGCAGTACACACCAAGTTTGTTTAGGTGCAAACTACAGAGCACAAGTGCAATACACACCAAGTAGATTTAGGTGCAAACTACAAAGCACAAGTGCAGTACACACCAAGTAGCTTTATGTGCAAACTACAGAGCACAGGGGCAATACTGCAGCTAGCACAATCAACTGCCTGACAGTAAATTAGGAAGAACTGATATAGCTAAACAATACAGTGTATAAATATATGTACAACACCTGGGATGTATATATATCCTCTACACACTGTAACTTTAACTGACTAGCCTGCCTGCTCTATCTACCTAGAATAAATGACACACTCTCTCTCTCTCTCTCTCTCTCACACCACCACTGCAACATACTACACAAGGCCGCCCTGCAGGCGGCCTTTTATAATGTGGGGCGTGTACTAAACCCCCTGAGCCATAATTGGCCAAAGCCACCCTTGGCCAAAGCCAATCATCAGCCAGCAATGCCGCAGTGAATTATGGGCTGTGACGCGCCACTCGAATTTGGCACGAATAACCCATATCGTTCGTATTTTGACGAACGGTCGAACGTACGATGTTCGAGTCGAACATGGGTTCGACTCGAACATGAAGCTCATCCCTACCTGTGACCATCAAATTAGTAACTTGTCTGTGAGGGATTGATATGAGGATTTAATCTGGTTTATGATCCGGATTTTTATGTGTTTTTTATATTATGTTGGCATTAGGTTAAAGCAGAGGTCCGTCTAAAGAAAAACATATTAAAAGCCAGCAGCTACAAATACTGCAGCTGTTTAATAAATGGGACACTTACCTGTCCAGGGTGCCTGCGATGTCGACAGCCGAAGCTGAGCAATCGTTCGGCTCCCGGGTTCCTTGCTGCCATGCTCGGTGAGGGAATCAGGAAGTAAAGTGTTGTGGCTTCACTTCCTGGTTCGCTACTGCGCATGCGTGAGTCGCGCTGCTTGTCCTAACTGGTCCCAGCTGTCTTCTGGGACATGTGTGTTTCCCAGAAGACAGTGGAGGGTGGACCGTAAGGAGCGTGACCCCCGTGGGAGTCTGTGCCCAGAAGTGGGTGCAAATACCTGTATTATACAGGTATCTGCACCCCCTCCCCCCTGGAAGGTTTTAAATGTGACACCGGAGGGGGGGGATTCCGAAAAGCGGAGGTTCCATTTTTGTGTGGACCTCCGCTTTAATTAGGTAAATTCTGTATTGATATCTCCCACACCAAGTAAAACGTTGAAGGTGCAGGAGACATGTGGAACCCCTACATGGTCTGGCTCGCATTATGTGGCGCAAACAAACGTTTAATTGTTGTTTTGCTACAACAGCGTGCTAGTGATAATCTTGAAATTTGTGGACTATGTATGTAATGGTCGCCATACGTCAGATTACCTTACCTCCTGATTCTACCTAAGGCCTATGACTGAAAGGATTATACTGGTTCTTACTGATTTTGACCCTACATGGTGTGATCACAGTCAATCTGAGGATTTACTGGAAATACCCTTTAACGTTCATGTCAGTTTTATTTAGGCTTTTTTACCCAGAAAGCTGAAGATGTCTGAGTGGTCACAATGCTGCTGTAAATTAACACCAAAAGAGGGAAAGGTGGGTATAATGTGTCTGACCAGATGCAATTCTCAAAGTAGATTTCCATTCCTGTGGAGACAAGTGGTCTTATTCTGAATAGTAATGTAAAACTTTAGTAACTTACAGCAAACAACCAGACTTTACTTCACTGTGATTAGGTCAATTAAGTATTATGATCAAATAATTTGAGATTGATTTGCATGGGTTACTGTATTTTACTTGAGTAGAAAAAGGTGAATACCCTGCGCTGCCGGTATTAGTTGGATGGTAGCTGCTAACACGGCTCGTATGAGAAAAGCTGAGGAATCGAATAGGTGGAAAATGTGTAGCGCTTAGAATGACTGTCTGATGACAGTCAAAACACAAAGAAATAATGAATAAATTGTGTGAAAAAATAAATAATAATAAGAGTCCGTTAGTTGCCCAGGAACAGACACTGTGTAGCTAGTGCATGATAAACAATGTGCTGATGATCTGTTGATTAGTGACAAGACATAATATAATCAACTGCTGTTGAATGCAATGTTTCACATATATCTTGAAAGCACACAAAAATGAAGGAATTGTGGTAAATCTTTTCCCTTGGGAAACATGAATATGCTACTGGCACGTGAATGCCAAGTATACTGTTAACCCATAGAAGGATGATAAAACATAAACTAGTATAATCAAATGTAAATGAAAAAAAGTCCTCATGTATCAAAATAACAGTCAATCAAGTGGATTGGTGAATAGATGAAATAATAAGCGACTTCTCCAATGTGCTGTTCCCACCACCGAATGCAACGAAGGCTTACCGGAACCAAAATGACTTAAGGTGGCATACGCCACCGAAAATCAGGAAAGGCTTGTAATGGCTGATGTCAAATAGGCTCCTTGACAGGGCGATACTTTAGCCGGTCATCAAAACCTCTGTAGAATGGGTGAATGAAGACCAACTGGGAGTGCGATCCCCAAATGGATGTTCTCACAATGGGTCAATGTTATAAAAGATAAGATAATGAAGTGGCCACATAGCGTAATGCCGTTTTATAGAATATAAAATATTTATTTGCAGCTATCAAACTTACATTTGGCTGAATGTAAAACGCTTGTATACAAGTAGGGCAGCAGTGGAATCCTCCCGACACGTTTCGTGAACAAAGCACTTCGTCTGGGGTGTCTTTGTGCTTTGTTCACGAAACGAGTCGGAGGACTCCACTGCTGCCCTACTTGTATACTGCAAATAAATATTTTATATTCTTCTATAAAACGGGATTACACTATGTGGCCACTTCTTTCTCTTATCTTTTATAACATTAACCCATTGTGAGAACATCCATTTGGGGATCGCACTCCCAGTTGGTCTTCATTCACCCATCCCACAGAGGTTTTGATGACCGGCTAAAGTATCGCCCTTTTAAAGGAGCCTATTTGACATCAGCCATTACAAGCCTTTCCTGATTTTCGGTGGCGTATGCCACCTTAAGTCATTTAGTTCCGGTAAGCCTGCATTGCTTTCGGTGGTGGGAACAACACATTGGAGAAGTCACTTATTATTTCATCTATTCACCAATCCACTTGATTGACTTATTTTGATACATGAGGACTTTTTTTCATTTACATTTGATTATACTAGTTTATGTTTCATCATCCTTCTATGGGTTAACAGTATACTTGGCATTCACGTGCCAGTAGCATATTCATGTTTCCCAAGGGAAAAGCTTTACCACAATTCCTTCATTTTTGTGTGCTTTCAAGATATATGTGAAACATTGCATTCAACAGCAGTTGACTATATTATGTCTTGTCACTAATCAACAGATCATCAGCACATTGTTTATCATGCACTAGCTACACAGTGTCTGTTCCTGGGCAACTAAGGGACTCTTATTATAAAAAAAATTTCATTAGTTCTTTGTGTTTTGACTGTCATCAGAGACAGTCATTCTAAGCGCTACACATTTTCCACCTACTGTACTTTATTTGCCTCATGTAAAATCTTTATATTTGTAATTTTACAGTGCACCCGGAAAGTATCGATAGTGCTTCACTTTTCCACATTTTGTTAGGTTACAGCCTTATTCCAAAATGGATTAAATTCATTATTTTCCTCAAAATTCTACAAACAATTCCCCATAATGACAGCATGAAAGAAGTTTGATATCTTTGCAGATTAAAAAATGTCTGTCACGTACCTGGTTAAAGTCTGAAATGACGAGGTTAGCCTCTCTTGAATCTCCGGCCCTGATCCCGCTGAGGGTGGAGACAGGGGAAACCAAGGGCCAGGGGAGACACGAGTGCCTGCAGATGTAACTCGGGAAGCCCGCAGCCGGTGATGCGAATCTTGCAAGGCAGGAAGTCGCAGCAGGTTGCAGAGACGAAGTCGCAGGTACCCGGGAAGTAGAGCGGGAAAAAAACAGGAGACAAGATCGTGGTCACATGGGAAGCCGGGTTCAGCAACGAGCGGGCAGCGAGGTACAAAGTCATCAGGCAGGAAACAAGGTCACGTGGAAAGCCAAGATCAGGAACCAAGAGTCAGAGGTGAAGCGAGTCCAAAAGCAAGGTCAAGAAAGCCGAGGCTCAGTGTCATGAATCAAAGACTGATATCTTGGGCTACCCGAGATAGGATTATTATGTATGGATTATCCACATTATATTCTGAAATATCTGTAGGGATATTTTAAGTTTGTTAATTTTGAACTCCAAGGGTTAATTGTAGAGTGACTCTTTCATACTACTAAGATGCTAATGTCCTCTTCTTTCATTTAATTGACTCTATTGTGTGTGTAAGAGACTCTGTGTTTACACTTAAAAGACTGTGTACAGGCATACCCCACTTTTATGTACACAATTGTGTTTATTTACTAAAGCTAGAAAGTGCAAAATCAGGCTCACTTCTGCACAGAAACCAATGAGCTTCCAGGTATTATTACCAGGCTTAATTGAACAAGCTGGAGTTAGAAGCTCATTGGTTTCTATGCAGAAATTAGTCCGATCGTCGCATTCAGTAACTGGGATCAGGAGCACGGGAACAGGCACAGGATACAGGAACTGGAACCGCTGAGATCCGTCAGCACTCGGCTGGGGTCAGTGCATCCTTTAAATAGGCTGTCTTTCCACCCACGTGCACACACGCGCGAATGCGTGTGTTCCTACGCGCTCCCGCAAATTCGCGGGGACAACGCTAGTAGATCCCTTACAATGTCATCGGCACTGAAGCAATTGCACGTATGTGGCTCCAGCCAATCACAGCGCCGGAACCGGCGATACTTGGAGGGAGCTTCGATGTAAGGTAAGTAATTCATATTAAGTTCATTATGCATTTTTTTTTACTACGGTTTACAACCACGTTAACAGTGCATGTCAGAGTGCAAACCAAGCCAGGAAGACCTCAGGAGACATGATTGTATCGATGCACAGATTTGGAAAGGGTACAGAAAAATGTCTGCAGCATCGAAGGTTCAAATGAGCACAGTAGCCTTTATAATTTATAAATGGAATAAGTTTAGAACAACTATGACACTTCCTAGAGCGGGCCGCCCAGCCAAACTGAGCGATTGGGGGGTGGAGGGGAAGAGCCTTAGACAGGGAGGTGATAAACAACCCGATGGTCACTCTGAAAGAGCTCCAGCATTTCTCTGTGGGGAGAGGAGAATCTTCCAGAAGAACAACCATCTCTACAGCACTCCACCAATCAGGCCTGTGTGGTAGAGTGGCAAGACAAACCCCACTTCTCAGTAAAAGACACATGACAGCCCCCCTGGAGTTTACCAAAAGGCAATTGAAGGACAGTCAGACCATGAGAAACCAAATTCTCTGGTCTGATGAAACAAAGCTTGTACTCTTAGGCATGAACGGCAAGCGTCAGGTCTGAAGGAAACCAGGCACCACTTATCACCTGGCCAATACCATCCCTACAGTGAAGCATGGTGGTGGCATCATCATGCTGTGGGCTTGTTTTTCAGTGGCAGGAACTGGGAGACTATTCAGGATAAAGTGAAAGATGAATGCAGCAATGTACAGAGACATCCTTGATTAACCACTTAAGGACCCCTTCAAGCAGATATACGTCGGCAGAATGGCACAGCTGGGCACATCATCGTACCTGTACGTTGCCCTTTACACCCAGCCGTGGGGTCACACGCGCGCCACAGCGTGGCCGTGGGACCTGTGGACACGATCGCCGCTGGAGTCCTGGGATCGGTCCCCGGAGCTGAAGAACGGGGAGAGCTGTGTGTAAACACAGCTTCCCCATTCTTCACTGTGGCACCGTCATTGATCGTGTGTTCCCTTATATAGGGAACCACAATCAATGACGTCACACCTACATCCACACCCCCCTACAGTTAGAAACAGAGATGAGGTCACACTTAACCCCTTCAGCGCCCCCTTGTGGTTAACTCCCAAACGGCGATTGTCATTTTCACAGTAAACAATGCATTTTTAACTGTGAAAATGACAATGGTTCCAAAAATGTGTCAAAATTGTCCAAAGTGTCCGCCGTAATGTCGCAGTCATGAACAAAAATCGCTGATCGCCGCCATTAGTAGTAAAAAAAAATGTTTTAAAAAATGCAATAAAACGATCCCCTATTTTGTAAACGCTATAAATTTTGCGCAAACCAATCGATAAACGCTTATTGCGTTTTTTTTTTACCAAAAATAGGTAGAAGAATACGTATCAGCCTAAACTGAAGATTTTGTTTTATATATATATATATATTTTTGGGGGATATTTATTACAGCAAAAAGTAAAAAATATTGCATTTTTTTCAAAATTGTGGCTCTATTTTTGTTTATAGCGCAAAATTAAAAACCGCAGAGGTGATCAAATACCACCAAAAGAAAGCTCTATTTGTGGGAAAAAAAGGACGCCAATTTTGTTTGGGAGCCACGTCGCACTACAGCGCAGTTGTCCATTAAATAGACGCAGTGCCGAATCACAAAAACTGGCCAGGTCCTTTAGCTGCCTAAAGAACCGGGTCTTAAGCGGTTAAAACCTGCTCCAGAGCGCTCTAGACCTCAGACTGGGGCGAAGGTTAATTTTCCAACAGGACAACAACCCTAAGCACACAACCAAGATAACAAAGGGAAAAATCTGTCCTTGAGTGGCCCAGACTTAAACCCGATTGAACATCTCTGGAGATATCTGAAAATCACTGTGTGTGGACGCTCCCTACGCAACCTGATGAAGCTTGAGAGGTCCTGCAAAGAAGAATGGGAGAAACTGTCCAAAAATAGGTGTGCTAAGTGTGTAGCATCGTACCTGAGGCTGTAATTAGTGCCAACGGTGCTTCAATAAAGTATTGAGCAAAGGCTGTGAACACTTATGTACATGTGACTTTTGTTTTTTATTTTTAATAAATTTGCAAAGATTTCCAAACAAACTTCTTTCAAGTTGTCATTATGGGGTATTACTTGTAGATTTTTGAGGAAAATAATGAATTTAATCCATTTTGAAATAAGGCTGTAACAAAATGAGGAAAAAGTGAAGCGTTGTGAATATTTTCCAGTTGCACTGTAAGATCTTCAACATTTGCTTTCTTAAAAATGTATATAGAGCTCCTTGTCTTAGTTGTAAATGGAATGATGAAGCTTTAAAATTACTGTCAGGTTTTTATTGTTGTCTGTGGCAACGATGGGGAGATCCACCCTGTATACTCCATTTGTCTTGGTGACCATTATCAACAGATGGGAATTACAAAGTTGCAACAGAAGCAGGAACAGAGAAGAAATATTCCAATTGAAACTCTGTTCCAGTGACAAGTGACAACGAGATGATTTCTCTGATATAGGATAAATTTAATTTTACTTTCTGTTGCGTTTCTGGGACAGAAAATTAAGGAAAGTCCATTTTTTTTTGCCCCATCTTCTAGGCTAATGTTGGTCATACGACTAAACAATACAAATTTGCATCCCAGATATTATAATTAACAAATTATCTTTTTGATCAAAAAACTATTTTCAATAACAATAAAAACTTTGAGTACCCCTAGGGTGGGACTTTAAGTTGACAACAACACAGAAGTATAGATTTTTTTTAGAAAAAAATAAATAAACATGATTATGATTGCTCAAACATACATTGACAAAAGACAGATACAAAATACATGTTGTCTTGCAGTAGAATATAAAGGTACACGAGTACTGGAAAGTTTTCTTGGACGTTGATCATCAGAAAGTTCTTTTGGATATTGGAGTAATTACTAGACACATGTACCTTTTCTATTTGTCTTTTGTCAACGTATGTTTTAGCAATCATTATTTTCTAAATAAGAAACATTTTTATAAACTTCAATTTAAATCCCACCCAGGGGGTACTCAAATTTATACATTCTATGTATGCAGGGATATGACAAACTCACTATTTGTTCTGTTAGGATGAAAACAATAAACAATTTTCAATAAAAAAGGAGTGCTATTTCTTTGCAGAGAATCCAAATTCAACCTAATTGGTCTATTCTTTGTCTTGTTGAATATTTATTTTTAAGCAAAGGTCACTTTCAAAATACATTTTTAAATCGATGATTGACTGGCCCTTTATTTTTTTGTTTATAGCTAGTATTACTCAGGTTGTACCAAGAAGCTTCAGCCAACTTTATGCAGTGTGTCAACAAGTGTGCGGAGAAACCCACATCCACGTTACATTTGTGTGAACCCAGCCTTAATGTCACATTCAAAGACCTTTACCACACCACTTTGCATTTACAATATTCTTTGTGTTCTGCTTTGTAGCATTGTTAGCCCCATGAAGGGGCCAGTGTATTTCATCCAGGAGAGATTTTCTTGATAAACTCCAAGTTTGTCATGAGAAATGGGCAAATGTAAGAAGGAAAAAAAAAAAAGTATTGTGACTGAAAGCAAAATGATATAAGCTAGTATACATGGCCCAGTTATGCATATGTATCTATACCTTTTGTTAGATCATTTGTATACTTCCGGGCCTGTTTTGTCATTACCATTGACAGCCACAGCTGTGTTTAAGCGAACGACCCCCATCTAAAAGGTATACTAAGTAATTATCACCATTATCCTTTGCCATTAATACATATGATGGTCATGTGTTTTTGTTTGGCCAGTGAATATATTTACAAACTGCTATCTATATCTATTGACCAGGGGCCAGATTCAGATAAAATCACGTAAGTTTCGGTGGGCGTAGCGTATCTCAGATACACTACGCCACCGTAACTTTGAGCAGCAGGTCCTGTATTCAGAAAGAACTTGCACTCCAAGTTATGGCGGTGTAGCGTAAATGGGCCAGCGTAAGCCCGGGTAATTCAAAGTAGGCTTGGAGTGGGCGTGTTGTATGGTAATCAACCATGACCCCACGTAAATGACAATTCTAACCAACGGCGCATGCGCCGTCCGTGGACGTATACGAGTGCGCATGCTCAAAATTATGCTGCAAATACTCATTGGTTTCCACGTGAACGTAACTTACGCAAAGCCCTATTCGCGAACGCTTTACGCAAACGTAAAATTCGACGCTGTCCCTACGTCCATACTTAACATTGCATACGTTTCATATAGCAGGGGTAACTTTACGCCGGAAAAAGCCTTACGCAAACGACGTAAAAAAATGCGCCGGGCGCACGTACGTTTCTGAATCGGCGTATCTAGCTCATTACCATTTTTGACGCGTAAATCAACAGAAGCGCCACCTATCGGCCAGCGTAAATATGCAAATAAGATACGACAGGGTAAGAGACTTACGCGGTTCGTATTTTAGAGAAATTCCGGCGTATCTTGCTTTCTGAATACAGAAAAAAGATACGCCGGCGAATCCTAGAACTCACGCGGTGTATCAACAGATACGCCAACATAAGTTCTTTCTGAATCCGGCCCCAGGTCTATACTGAATCTGGATACTGTGTCAGGATCGCCTATGTCATCCGGGGTGGGTCGGCATTTCGTCCTGGCTTTCCGGGAATCTCAGTTACCGCTCCTCATGGTGAGACTTTAGTGGGTGGTCCTCTTCTTGTAGGGGGTCTCATAGGGTGTACGCCTTTCCTACTTTATTTGATATATTATGATTTGTATTCACATTGTGGCCATATTACGAATGTTGTTTCTCTTTATTCATAGTCTCATGACAACTTTTTATACATCAACTGACAAATTGTATGTATGGGCAATGCTCCTGAAGAAGCGGGCGATATAAGAAACCATAAAACATGTTAAGCTCTTTTCAATATAATTTAGATGATGTTGATAGTACCAGTTACACTTACCGGTAGCTGGATTTCTGCAAAGTCTTACAAGACGGCACCCTGAGAGATGACTGGCTCCACCTGACAGGAAATATAATCAATTAAGAGGTTAAAACACCCTGCCTCTCCCTGTGCTCCTCAGTTTGTGATAAAGTATAGACCCACACCAGTGGGTCTATAACAACATACCACAATAACCCGATACAAACTAATATATTTGAACAAGAGGGAGGGAAGTAGGCATGCCGTCCTGTAAGACTTCGCAGAAATCCAGCTACCGGTAAGTGTAACTGGCACTCTCTCACTCGTCTTCCAGGATGGCACCCTGAGAGAGAAGCAAGTAGCCTTAGGCCTACCATAGGGCGGGACCACTTCAAGAACCTTTTGGCGAACCTTGGTTCCGCAGTGGGCTTTTACCTCTACTCTATATGAAGGTATCTCAGCTGGATCATGCAGCTGATCTGCCTGTCTTCTACAACAATGTCCCTGCCTTCCTCGCTACAGATGCAGGAACTAGTGGGCCACTCAAGATGAAATCATAAAACATGAAAAACGTGTAGGCTAGCAATGTTGCCTGCCTCCCACATCTAACAACCGCGGCCTGTTGAGCCTGTAGGTGTTACTTAGAACCACTAGAAGATTAATCGGAGACCTGTGTTGTCATGCAAGGGACTAGATTGAACAGTAGGAGGGTTTGCCTTACTAAACTGTTCAGGAAATTAAAACTGCAAAAAGGAGGGCCCCTGACCGACAACCTTTTTTGCCCATTTTTATTGTTCCAACAGCAAGACTAAAAGGAAAGCCTAGTTAAGGGTAACAGATCAACAGAAGCTTAACCCCTGGGTTTTTAAGATATGCCCAATCTGTGGCTTTAACTTACACCTGAGTTCCTACTCAGGAAATTGAGTTCATAGGAAGAGTAGAACGCTCAAACAGGTACATCTAGTTCTGCTGGGAGGGCGAAAAGAAGTCCATGCACTGAGCCATAACCTATTCGGTCTGGAATACATCTTTATACTTCATCTTCAGGCCAAAATACTCCTCTGAATAGAACTTCCCAAGTTCTTACTAAACAAGGTGATTCTTTATCGCCTTCCTCCAGTGTCCTATAACCCTACTGGAAAAATTGGTGTAAACTGCGCTAATGCTAGATAAACAAATGTGATGAGCGTGAGCTAAATAGTGTTAATTACAGTGATGTAAACAATGTTGAAGCTGCGATTTGCTGTGTCAAACAAACAGAAAAAAACAATATGGGAAGAATAAAAATCGCGCTACTGACTCAAACAATATACATAAAATAAACGTGAAAAAAATTATGCATGAAAAAACATCAGAAGAAAAAAAATGTAGAAAACACCAAAGCAACCCAAACAAATGAATGCGAGTCCGTGCTAATGTCCTCAAATGTGAAAATTGCCCATAAACTCCTACGGAGAGGGCTGACATAAAGTGATAAGTCACAGATGCAACAATGTCCAAATGATGTACAGTTGAGAGAAAACAAAAAACAAAAGAGGAGATAAGTTCTCATCCACCCTGGTGCAACAGTATCCTGATGGAATAACTGGATCAATAAATGATGACTGGAGATGGTACGTGACATACAGCTGGAGACCTCCACCACAACACATGCAAGTCTGCTTACCGAACCAATTGGGTCTCTTAATTATAGGAGACCAAAATGGCGTAAAATAACTGACAAACTGCTGGGCTCAATTGGGAAAAAACAGTCTGGAGTGAATCATCTCCCAATCACTGGCTCCAATGGCGGTAAACACATATAGGAAAGAGACAGGAATGCCTCGATAGTGTAAAACCTTTTATAAAATGTATTATATACAAAATCATATGGATAAAAAACTCACAATTTGCAGTAAAAACAAACAGCCTTAAACCTGCTGCTCCGGCCGGTCGCATGCAGGTAAACCCGTCTAGTAGAAACCTCGAGTAGTCCAATGGGGTGATGACAGTGTGCCACTCGGTCCGCCCTGACTAGTTTCGTGAAAGAGTCACTTTTTCAAAGGGCACGGGTGGCCACTGCATCGCCCCTGTATTTATACCAAAAACAAAGAGCATACAAGCCCTCAGCGTCAGCACCAATGCACGTTCACAGTGTCAAATGAAAGAGAAAACATACTTCAGTGACATGGCCAATCAGAACCCACTCAGTCAGAGCGTGTTAGCCACCGACGGGCGTGCCGTCACTGGCGAATGCGCGCAGGCACACGGCGTCACATAGAAGAAAAAATATAACTCAGTAACGGGGCCAATCAGAACCCGCCCAGTCAAAGCGTGTTAACCCCTGACGTACACGCCGTCGCTCGCGCATTCGCACGGCGTCATACAGAGGAAACCAAGCCTCGGCATCAGGGCCAATCAAAACCTGCTGTGGCCAGACTGAAAACCACGCAGTGCAAAGAGGGGGATAACCAAGCCTCACTTTAGAGCTGCCAATCACCAGTGATTGTGACCAGGTAGGTGTGTCAAATGTACAACGTCATCATAACAAATCACAGAGCGCTCCAACAAACACTGGCCAGGTATAATGATACAGTCTAACAAATCCATCCAGACCACATACAACCGGGTATGACCCTGTAAAAAACATGTCAGATTCCGGAATGCGGGCTTAACCCTTAAGGGGATGGAAAGGTCTAAAAAAAAAAAATTCACAACAAAAAATCTCATGGGTGCAAATGAATAAAGACATTATGCATCAGTATAAGCAAGAACCACTATCACTACCCAGAAATGCATCCAAGGATTAAAAATTAAGACCCATATAAATATCCATATGAATAAATTAAAAATTTAAAAAATATGATTTTTTTAAAAACATGAGCAACTGTATCAGCCCGAGGAACATTATAATGCAAAAGACACCCTTTGAAAACAACGTTTGCTTTCTCAGGTAGGATTGGAGCCAGAACATGGTCTGTTGTTAAAATGTGCCAATGCTTCTGTAATAGTTTTTTGATCCGATGATGTTGAACAGAAAAAGTGGTAACAAAGGGAATAGCAAAACTGTCTCCCCTATCGGCCTTGATACGATTATTCAGGAGTTGTTCTCGATCTATCGCCTTAGTTTCATCGATCAATTGAGACAAAGAAGAGCCGTCATAGCCCTTCTCAATAAATCGGGGGTTAACATGCTTTGACTGGGCGGGTTTCGATTGGCCCTGTTATTGAGTTATTTTTTTTCTTCTATGTGACGCAGTGTGCCCACGCGAGTGACGGCGCGCCCGTCGGTGGCTAACACGCTCTGACTGAGTGGGTTCTGATTGGCCCCGTCACTGAAGTATGTTTTTCTTTCATTTGACGCCGTATGCGCGCACGACGGTGCTGACGCTGAGGGCTTGTGTGCTCTTTGTTTTTGGTATAAATGCAGGGGTGATGCAGTGGCCACCCGTGCCCTTTGAAAAAGTGATTGTCACAAAACTAGTCAGGGCGGACCTGTTTGTTTTTACTGCAAATTGTGAGTTTTTCATTCATATGATTTTGTAAATACATTTTATAAAAGGTTTTACACTATCGAGGCATTCCTGTCTGTTTCCTATATGTGTTTACCGCCATTGGATCCAGTGATTGGGAGATGATCCACTCCAGACTGTGTTTTTCCCATTGAGCCCAGCAGTTTGTCAGTTACTTTACTCCATTTTGGTCTCCTATAATCAAGAGACCCAATTGGTTCAGTAAGCAGACTTTTTTCTTCTATGCGATGCCGTGTGCCCGCGCGCATGCGCGAGTGACGGCACACCCGTCGGTGGCTAACACGCTCTGACTGAGTGGGTTCTGATTGGCCATGTCACTGAAGTATGTTTTCTCTTTCATTTGACGCCGTGAACGTGCACCGGTGCTGACGCTGAGGGCTTGTATGCTCTTTGTTTTTGGTATAAATACAGGGGTGGTGCAGTGGCCACCCGTGCCCTTTGAAAAAGTGACTCTTTCACAAAACTAATCAGGGCGGACCGAGTGGCACACTGTCATCACCCCATTGGACTACTCGAGGTTTCTACTAGACGGGTTTACCTGCATGCGACCGGCCGGAGCAGCAGGTTTAAGGCTGTTTGTTTTTACTGCAAATTGTGAGTTTTTTATCCATATGATTTTGTATATAATACATTTTATAAAAGGTTTTACACTATCGAGGCATTCCTGTCTCTTTCCTATATGTGTTTACCGCCATTGGAGCCAGTGATTGGGAGATGATCCACTCCAGACTGTGTTTTCCCCATTGAGCCCAGCAGTTTGTCAGTTACTTTACGCCATTTTGGTCTCCTATAATTAAGAGACCCAATTGGTTCGGTAAGCAGACTTGCATGTGTTGTGGTAGAGGTCTCCAGCTGTATGTCACGTACCATCTCCAGTCATCATTTATTGTTCCAGTTATTCCATCAGGATACTGTTGCACCAGGGTGGATGAGAACTTATCTCCTCTTTTGTTTTTTGTTTTCTCTCAACTGTACATCATTTGGACATTGTTGCATCTGTGACTTATCACTTTATGTCAGCACTCTCCGTAGGAGTTTATGGGCAATTCTCACATTTGAGGACATTAGCACAGACTCACATTCATTTGTTTGGGTTGCTTTGGTGTTTGCTACATGTTTTTCTTCAGGTGTTTTTTCATGTATAATTTTTTTCACGTTTATTTTATATTTGAGTTAGTAGCGCAATTTTTTTCTTCCTATAACCTTACTGGGCTTCAATCCTAGGAAAGAGTTCCGGCATTCCTGAATGTAAGGGGCTGAGGATTTCTGACATGCGCCGTCTGCGGCCAAAACGCCTGGCCCTTCCATGGAGAAAAAGGGCCAAAATCCAAAAAACGGTGATAAAAGCATTACTAAAATCACCAAAAATAAGGACATATATTGTGGGCACGGTCCAATAGATTTAGACAGAAAGGACAAACGCATAGAAAATAGCCAGAGTGTGGCTAACTAAACCAACATATCAAATATGGGAAGACCCAAATCTGAATTTCAATGTAGACAGACAGTACTCACAGTCTGGCCTACAGATGTGTGGCCACTTTTTAAAAATATTAAGGCACATGCAGACCATAACTGCTGTGTGATTCTGAGGTACAACAAGCTAGGTTATAACTGATCCAAATGCAGAAAGGACGGGACTCTCTTTTCTGTGGTGTTTTACTGATGTATAGCAGAACAAGGCCGTAAATCTAACACAGAAAGACCCAACCTACTTTGTTGCGTATTTCTGACGAACCACCAAATACGGTTATAAGATCAAGATGAACACAGTAAAATATGGAACACAAGACAATCTGTAGTGCAGTCAGATAGAACAAACACTGCAAAAGGACACAGCAACTTGCAGCATTGTGCCTATCTGAAGTACAGTGAGGTAAGGTAATATGAAACAAAAGCAACGACAAGCTTAAATGTTGAGTGTTTCAGCTGTGCAGTGACATAAAACCAGGACAGACAGTCTTCCCAGCTGCGATCTATCTGGTGTACTGCCAGGTAATGCAACAACCCCAGGATGTCCAATCCTGGGCGAGGCCTTGCTACACAACAGAAGGGATAGATGAGCTTAGGGCTCCCACCCTCGTGCGACTCAACCTGTGACTGCAAAACGCAGGCGAAAAGTTATATACTATGGCTACCATAGGTACCATTCGTGTCTGTGCGACTGCAGGTCGTAGCACCGCCAATCAGTCCCTGCTTCTGGATCCACAGACCTCAAGATTACACAGGTCACAGGGAAAACTTGAAATTTTCAGGATGAACAGGTGAGGGGTCTTCAACACCATATCTCCCTGGAGGGTTGCAGCCAACAACCCCCTGTTGTGTATCCATAAAAAGCAGCAGGGTAGAAAAATTAGAACACAAAGACACCGATCACTGCTGTGCGTTTCTGAAATGCAGCCAATGCAGTGTATGTAGCCACATACCAATACCGATCAGAGATGCCACTATCTCAATGTGTCTCCCTGCTGAGTAGAAAAAACAAGGCGGAAAGAGGATAAGCAACACTCACTGCTGTGTCCCTTCAGATATTTCGCCGCTGTGTATGCAAAACATAAAGGACAGACAACCTTCAATTTTGTATATGTCCTATGTGTAACAATATAACAACTCAGAATAGAGATAGCACATCCATATTGAAGCGATCTTGGAATGTGACTCAATATGCCAAATCGCACGCCTAAAATCGGCGGCCACTGCCAAAACTAGTACTGTCTGAATCGCCACCTGGCGGTGCTGTACCGGTTACCAAAGGCAGTATAAGTACTACCCCTGATCCAAGTTTAATCTGAATTTCTGCTATGTAGCCCAACAAATCAATCTCTGCTACTGCCTTTCTGATAAACAACCAATAAGGCAATAATACAGGACACAATCCCAGACCGACTTCAATCCTAGGTCTGTCTGATGTGTAGCAATATAGCAAATATTAGCAGAAATGCCACAAGACTCAGAAGAAGACTCAGCAGAAAGTACAGACCACCTTTACTGTTGTGTCATTCCGATCTGTAGCCAGATAAACCGTACTTTTAGGATATAAAAGGACACCAACAAGTTTCAGTGCAGTGCATTACTAATGTACAGCAATATACCCCTTACGAGCAGCAATACAAGACTCGATGTGTATCTTTGCGGAGTCAAGGAGGAGTCATAGTGGGCAGTAGGTACTAACACCTAACCACCAGTGAAATAACAAATCCTAAAATGGTTGGACACCTTCGATAGACGTTGTCCTACCTTGCCTCCATTCTCTGAGACTGAGCAATGCTATCCAGTTCATACACAGTTGGGGATAATCAAAAAACGAAAGTCTCAATGAGCCCAGCCCTAGAGACCAATTAAGACAGCCTCTAGAAGAGGTGGTCATCAATTAAGCCTGGAGGCAACTAGCTACCTCCAGGCCCTAATCAAGCAATGATGTAGCTCTTGTATCTGTTTACACAGAAAATCCTTGAATAAAGGATGTAGGAGGCGATTTAAAGTAGATCGCTCTTAGATCTGCCACAGAGTGGACTGTAGCCTAAACCAACAAAGGTTTCCTCCTGCCCCATAACAAACCCAGTGTAAAGGTAAGTGGGAGGTTATCGCTTACACAAATGAGCTACTGTCCCAAAGGATCCCTTACTGTGCCACACAGAAGCTTGGTTCCACACTGTTGAAAGTTAACTAGTTTAGCATTATACATGGCCTATAGAGAACTCTGTAACCAACAGGAACCCCCCCCCCCCCTTTTACCTGACATGTAGGGAGAGGCTGGCAGCCTAATGTTGCAATAACCACAATGTCTCTAAAGTAGGAGTGAGCTGTGGCTGGTGGTTTTAGCAGTAGCTTCTGGGCCATTTGTATCCAGACACCAGGTCCTGTATATATATATATACACACACATACATACATACATACATACATACATACATACATACATACATATATACATACATACATACATATATACATACAAACACACACACACAGGGAAGATGGAGGGAAGCAATGCCTTACCTACCTCTTTCCCATCTGAGGTGGTTTAGGCACCCTCACTCCTCTGCAGTCTAGGGTTGCCACCTGTCCGGTTTTGACCCGGACAGTCCGGGTTTGGACACATGTGCCCGGTTTTGAAGCCTCCTGAGACCCGGGCACATTTAAAAAAAAAAAAAAATTTTTTTTTTTTTTTTTTTTAGCTGTCCATCCTGGCCCGGCCGCAACAGAGCTGCACATCCCCGGCTCCACCAGCTTGCCTGAGTGTTAGTAGAAGGTGTGCCGCCCGCAGCAGTGCTCTCTGTTAGCCCCCTGTAAACATGTGTGCATCCGGGCTGTAAACATGTGTGCAACTTCTCACTGTGCTAGCCCCTCCCCCTCCCTCCCTCCCTCCGGCGCGCCTCCGTCTGCATTGTGTGCTGCAGAGTGGAAGAGGACACATGGGACACAGAGTGCTCAGCTCTTCTCTGACTGGCTACAGAATACACATGGAGGTGGGTGGATGGGCGGACCATACACTACCCCCACCATACACTAAACATACAGTTCTGCCCCCCCCCTGCATATACCATTACCATCCACAGCCGTATATACAGTTCTGCCCCCCCTCCATACCATCCACAGCCATACATACAGTCCTGCCCCCCCTGCATATACCATCCAGAGCCATACATACAGTCCTGCCCCCCCCCCTCCATATACCATCCACAGCCATACATACAGTCCTGCCCCCCCCTCCATACAGGGCCAGATTAACAGAGGGGCTGATGGAGCGGGGGTTGTAGACCTACCCCACAACTGGTTAAAATATGGGATGGCTATCATTTATGGTTCTGGAGATACGGGGCTGCTTGCACAGCCTGTCAGAAGCTACATACAGAGCGGCCATTATAAATACAAGCTGACACACTGCAGCAGACTGAGAAAAAAAAATCATCATTAATTTTTTGCTAGAAAATTACTCTATGGTGGTCTTTGCAACTTTTTATGTTGCACGGCATAGAGCTGCACGATTCTGGCTAAGACGACAACTGCAATTTTTTTGCTTAGAAGATAGATCACGATTCTCTCACGATTCGTGCGGCATAACATCATCTTTCACATTAAAATGAAAAAAAAAAAAATGGACTAACTTTACTGTTTTGTTTTTATGGTTTTTATTATTCAATGAAGTGGGCAAATGCAGCGTGACATAAAATATTGCAGCAATTCCCATTTTTGTCTCTGCTAATATATATATAATGTTTGGTGGTTCCAAGTAATTTTCTAGCAAAAAATATTGCTTTTTAACAAGTGTTGGACTTTAAGTGGTTACATTTCTTGCATTTACACACAGAAGTTTAATCTAAAAAGGAAGTTGGTTACAATGTTTCATGTTGTTTACAAACTTGGCAGACTGCCTGGATATTTTCTTTACACACAGAAGTTTATCCCTTTGTTCTATGAAGAAAGTGTTAGTTACAATGTTTCCTGATAAGAACTTGGCAGACTGTCCAGATATTTTCTTTTGACAGCTGAAAGTCTCTCCACTTGTTATATGAAAGAATCAGCAAACTCTGCATTGGAGATGTCAGGGGGGTTGAATCGACATCACAATTTTTTAACGATCAATTGTGCAGCTCTAGCACGGTACTGTATTTGCGCAGCAATTTTTCAAACATTTTTTTTTTTTTGGAAATAAACTGTTTCATTCATTAAAAAAAAACACTAAAGTTAGCACGATTTTTTTTGGTATCCTAAGCGATGCTTTAAATTTTTTTAGGTTATATGTTTAGAGCTACATACCCTCCACACTCCTCTCCTGTACATACTGCCCACTATCATACCCTCCCCACTCCTCTCCTGTACATACTGCCCACTATCATACCCTCCACACTCCTCTCCTGTACATAGTGCCCACTATCATACCCTCCACACGCCTCTCCTGTACATAGTGCCCACTGTCATACCCTCCACACTCCTCTCCTGTTCATACTGCCCCCATCATACCCTCCACACTCCTCTCCTGTACATACTGCCCACTGTCATACCCTCCACACTCCTCTCCTGTACACACTGCCCACTGTCATACCCTCCACACTCCTCTCCTGTACATACTGCCCACTGTCATACCCTCCACACTCCTCTCCTGTACATACTGCCCACTATCATACCCTCCACACTTCTCTCCTGTACATAGTGCCCACTATCATACCCTCCGCACTCCTCTCCTGTACATAGTGCCCACTGTCATACCCTCCACACTCCTCTCCTGTTCATACTGCCCCCATCATACCCTCCACACTCCTCTCCTGTACATACTGCCCACTGTCATACCCTCCACACTCCTCTCCTGTACATACTGCCCACTGTCATATCCTCCACACTCCTCTCCTGTTCATACTGCCCCCATCATACCCTCGCACTCCTCTCCTGTACATAGTGCTCCCATCATACCCTCCACACTCCTCTACTGCATATACTGGTCACTGTTACACCCTCTTCACTCCTTTCCTGCAAGTAATACCTAACCTCTGCACTCATTTCCTGTACATAATGTCTTACACTTTGCACTCCTTTCCTACACATACCAACATACGCGCCACACTCTTGTATATACTGTTGTAAATTCTGCACTCCCTCCCTGCACATACTGTAATACCCTCTGTACTTAATGAAAATTAAAAGGTGAACTAATGCCCCTGATCTCCACTGCACTTACCTCTGTAGTAATGGAAGAGTTTTATTTAAATGATTGTGCTAAGGTTTATTCATGTCAGTGAGACTCTTACTTGTGGCACAGCAAAGTAAGCATATTTTATAGGTAAAATAATTATTTTGTTTTATTTAATCATGCCTCGTGAAGCCCCTCCCTCAATATGGCCACACCCACCATATGTAGTGGCGTGTTCGGGTTTGGCTTGAGGAAAAGGTGGCAACCCTACTCTGCACCCCAGAGGAGATTAGGTCTAATGCCGAAGGACCAACTGGCTGGAATTGGGGTTATGCAGTCCAATTCCCATGGTCAAAGGAAAGTTCTCCCGTTGTAGTCTTCCCTGCCACAACCACTGGGCTTGCTTTTCCTCCTTATGGCCCACAAGCAAGAAGGATAGCTGTCGAAGTCCCCCCCCCCCCCCCCACTGCAGTCCCCATAGGGAGCTGTAGGGTTAGGCTGTGTCCTGCACTGTACCAGTCAGGGGGGAGGCGTCAATGACTTGCGTTCCTCAGTCACATCTGAGGTGGTCTAGGCACTCTTGCTCCTCTGCACCACAGAGGAGATTATGTCCAATGCTCAGAGACCATCTGTCTGGAATTGGGGTTTTGCAGCTAAATTCTTATGGCAAAGGAAAATACTCATCGTTGTTGTCTTCCCTGCCACAGTCAATGGGCTTGCTTTTCCAACCTTCTGGTCCACACACAAGGAGGATAGCTGCCACAGTACCCCCCCCCCCAACTGCAGTCCCCATAGGGAGCTGTAGCAGTATATACACAGGGGGAGGGGGGGGGACAATGCCTTACATTCCTTAGCCCAGCTGAGGTGGTTTAGGCAAACATCCACCATAGTGAACTGGTGCCTCCACTGAAAGGAGGATGTGGGCGCCTGCTCCTGCTGACTCTCAGCCTTTCCTCCTAGCCAGGAGCCAGGGGATGGACTCCCCCTGGATGGCCAGCATCCCCGTCTGACAAAGACCATCTAGGCAGGTAAGGGGGGAGACAGGATAATGGCCCCTGAAGGTCTGGGTACACCACTGTTGCCAGTGTCCTTCAGCTTCCCTGGGGGGCTCTTCCAATTACGCCCCTGCCTGAGATTTTCTCTCATCTGTCTTATGAGGAGAGAAAGGGATCCTTCTTTCTTTGCCTTATGTGCTGCTGAGAGAGGCTTAAGGGGCCACCATTACCTGGTAGCCGAGCAACGCCATCCCTGAGAGAGCAACTGAACGCGTGAGCGGCGCCATGCCTGTGAAGCAACCCTCAGAGGAGCGATCCTCCCAGCAGATGAATCACCCAGCCCGCATCCAGAATGGACACCCAGACAGGTAGGCGGAAAAAGAAGGAAAAATGGCCCCTGAAGTTCTGGGTATCCAGGGTCCTTCAGTACTCAGGAGGGAAGAAGAACGGGATACTCCCCAGGAGGGACAAGATCATCCTACTGGGCCCAGAGGCTACCCAATGCCTGCGGCTCAGCTCCCAGGGGGGACCTCCAGCCCCAGGCCTTCGGTCTATAAGAAAATAAAAAACGTTTCGCTGTGGGGAAAAACAAACAAAAACAGGAGCACAGGGAGGGGCGGGGTTTTTAACCCCTTAATTGATTGCGTTTCCTGTCAGGTGGAGCCAGTCATCTCTCAGGGTGCCATCCTGGAAGACAAGTGAGAAATTCTATCTATTATGATGGGATTTTTTTAGGCACTTTATAGTTATGACTAAAAAAACTTTATTCTATGAATATGTAATATTTGTATATGTTTTTTGTAATAAAACTCTCTATACTTTTCTAACCTTGACTGAAAATCAGTGGATATATGGTACCATCAAAGTCCAAACCCCCAGCCTCCTCCCAAAATTATACTTTTAGTATACATGGCGATACATGGTGACAGTTTGGGAATACAATATAGCTTGTGTATCAGATTTCAGACATAAGTTCTAGGTTCTTCTTTTCTTTAAAAAAAATAAGAAAAAAAGATTGTATCAGAGTTCAATCACCAGTTATGCACAACTTCTTCACGTTCAACTCTTCCAGACTGTCTGAGTTAACTTCCTTTACTTAGTCAAACTCATAGGGCCAGATTCAGAAAGTATTTACGTTGGCGTATCTATAGATACGCCGCGTAAATACTAAGAACAGCTGGCGTATCTTTTTTCTGTATACAGAAAACAATATACGCCGGCTTTCTCCTAAGATACGAGCGGCGTAATTCGCTTACACCGTCGTATCTTAAGTTGCATATTTACGCTGTATAACAGAAAAAAGGTGCGCTACATATAAACAGCAAAAAATTGCAATGTGATTTGAACATTAAGGCATAAAATCAATTGAGTCCCAATTAAGGAAAAAACATCCAGATGATAGTTCAGATCTAATCCATGTCACTTGGATGATATATTTGACTGGAGGTAAAGCTGGTCAGAAAAACTACAAATGGATGGCCGCTTACCAGGCAGTTGGACCCCGAGGGGTCTTTCGGGCACTACAAAACACACAGATGTCCCTCCTGGTTGGATGATCCAAGGTGGTTCCCTCTAAACAAAAACAGGGATGGCTGGCACTTCAGGCAGTATTCTCTCAGCTGAGGAAAAAAACGGCACCCGAATGCTCCAGGACAGGATGATATTCCCAAACAGGTAGACAAACCATGTGGATTAAGAAGAGAAGGATTCCATAGTGCAGTAGTTTGTTTAAAAAAATAGGATTTTTTATGACAGCTTACCTGTAAAATCCTTTTCTTGGAGTACATCACGGGACACAGAGCGGCGATCCATTACTATGTAGGTTATAGAGTCTACCTTCAGGTGTGGACACTGGTGTAATTAACTACACAGGAAGTTCCCTCCCTATATAACCCCTCCCATACTGGGAGCTCCTCAGTTTTTGTAGCAAAGCAATAAGTGTCCCAATATCCCCAAACAAGAGGGGCGGGAGCTCTGTGTCCCGTGATGTACTCCAAGAAAAGGATTTTACAGGTAAGCTGTCATAAAAAATCCTATTTTCTTTATCGTACATCACGGGACACAGAGCGGCGATCCATTACTATGTGGGATGTCCGAAAGCAATGCTTACTGAGGGGAGGGAGACACAAACAACGCAGGCCGCCATCAGATGTGAGGATCTATAATGCTGCCAGATGCATACTGCGCCAAATAGCTGCATCCTTTTGCCCTCCTATGTACATCTGACAAGAATCAGTGAACCTAAGCACAGACGCCAAGTTGCGGCCCTGAAAATCTGCGTCATAAAGGCTCGGTAAAGCATCGCGCATAAAGCGCTTACTATCCTGGTACGGAGCACCCCCCCCCCCCCCAAGAAACAGGGGGAGTCCCACTCTCCGAACCACAAGCCTGAATAATACCCTGATGAATCAATCTTGAAAACAGTTGATTTTAGACGCTGCCTGCCCCTTCCTGGGGCCTCCTGGTAGCGCAATAACATCAGCTTTCCGTATCCGAGCAGCCGCTTCAGATAGGCCTTGACCCTTCTACTCCAAAGGAGAGAGTGTAACCATTTTAATAGCTGAACTGAACACTGCCTGCCCACATCTAGGGTCTTCTGGCAGCACAATAAAAACTTCAGATTTCTATATCTGAACCTTCAGATAGATATTTAACTGCTCTCATCTCTACTGAGAGAAAGCAATAACCTTTCCTTCCGAAAACAAGGTTTTGAAAAAGGGGGAGGTAAGAATATCTAGATTCAAATGAACACTAGATCCTTCTAGTAAATAAGGCTGGGTGAGGATTAACATCACCCTATTGGTAAGAATAAGTATGGTTTTATACCAAGAGGTTGCCAATACTAAAACTCTCTTGGAGGCTACCACAACCAAGAACACCAATTCCCTTGTTAAAGGCTGAAGGGAAATATGGTGCATCGGCCCACAGAGCTGACCCTGTAAGCCGACAAAACTAGAGCCAATCCTCCAAGCACAAGGGCGACTAAACTGGTGGACTTATGCGCGTCACCCCTTGTATAATGGCTCGGAACAAAGAGTGTGAAGCAAGCGACCTTTGGAGGCAAGGCCGAGATCGGATCCTTGATGTAACTTAAGGCTGGCTCCGTCTCCTTTCCAAATGCAGGAAGGCAGGAATTTTATCTTTGACAAACTTCCAAGGATGCCACCATCTGTTTCATACCAGGAACATGGGCTCTCCCGATCCTGGGATATCTGGTCCTGGAGGCCAGCCTTCCTGTATGAATCAAGGAAGTGCCGTTGATTCTAAAAACCCTGATCCTGAAGAATGTGGGCTAAAATAGCCAGACCATTAATTCACCTGTTGCACGACAGGATGTAATACCCCCTTCGAAGTAGGCCTGGCCAAGATGTAAGGGACTGTGGGTCCTCTACTACCACCCCTACTGTCCCTGCACAGAAAAGGTCGTCAGGGCTATGCCGGAGTAATCAGGCCAGCTTCCGCCATCCTCTAATGTTGCATGGAAGCCACAAACGCCGCGGCACTGGGGGGAGAGACATAACCAGTGACCACTGGTCCCACCAGATTACTAACACATCTGCCCCGCATGCGGGTGGATCCCTTGTCCTTGACCTCAAGCTGTTCAATTTCTTGTTGAGCCTGGACGCCAATACCTCTTATGTACAGGGTACTATTTCTGTGGCCCTTGGTCAGGAAAACAGTCAGGGTGTAGAGGTCCTTCTCCTGGAGACACTTGTTGACGGCTACAGCGAATCGCCTGCCAATTCTGTATTTCATGAAATGACGAATGTCAATAGGCAAGGCACAAGCTCCTCCTTGGTAAATTAAGTAAATCACTTAATATGGTATAGTCTGATTGAACTCTGACCGAACCAACCAGCCCCTGAACGTTTAGGCCCCTAAGCCAGATGCTCCATCGGTAGCTCTAGCTGACAGATAAGGCTCCCTTGGAGCTCGACTACTTCCCCTGGGCCAAGGTCTCTTCCTGACCTGGCAAACCCTTTAGTTAAGAACCACCAAGAGGAATTCCAGCCTATCTCTGGGACCGGTTCTTTGGATAATGCTAGGTCAAGATCCACTCCTTCTAGGCCAACACAATACTGTTTATAACAGTCCTGAATAAAAGTATAGGGAACTGTCTTGAATGAAGCAGCATCTTCTCTAGTGCCTTAAGCAGAAGGCCAAAAGTAAGGAACTGTTCCTTGCCGTAACCACCTAGACCAGCTTTCTTATAGCGATGGTCTTGTCTTAGGCCAAAAGTACTCTCCTGGTGCAAAACATACCCAGCTTCTTGTCAATGAAGAATGTATCTTTAGACTGGAATCCTAACCCAGAAGATCCAGATACCTGACCATGCTGGACACCCTTAGGTCCAGCCATGCTGCTGACTGATCCATCAGCAGGAGTCTGCTTCCGTATGCCATTACTGCTATACCCTGGGCCTACAGACCTGTTAGAGGCGGGCCCTAGCACCCTGACAACCCAGACACATAGGCTAACCCAAAAGGGCAAGACCACCAACTGGAGATAGTGCTGTTCCCCTGCACAACGCTGTTCCCCTGCACAACGCAGACAACCTCTGCAGTCCCAAGTAAATAAACACATATGCAACTGGCTCCCCATATGTGTATGTGGCAAGTGTTAAAGCCATATGCCTCAATGGAGGCGTGTGTACATGGCAGTGTGTGTTCATGGAAGCATGAAATCATATAAATATGTCTCACGCCAAACATGCATATAGCATGTGTGCTCTGGAACGAGCATCCTTGCAAGCAAGCAAGCATGTGCTATAAACGTGTTATGCAACAATGTGCAACATGAACCCATGCAGACACGTATCTCTATGCAAACACAAGGCATCCTGTATTGCTTAATTAAGCCACCATGTGCAACTTTAAAGTAACCATGCATGCGATTCAGCATCTTCCATGCGATCAACATCTTATGCATTTTAAGCACTACTGTGCGGACAAGAACCCTTGTGTGACCAAGCACCCCTGTGCGTTCCAACATCCTTATGCACCCAAGCATCTTAATGCGACTTTAGGCATTTCTGTGAAACAAGCCTCTCTATGTGATCAAGTATCCCTGGGTAATCCAGGACTCTGTTGATCCAACAACCATGTGTGATCCAGCTTCTTTTTGCATTCAAGCATCTTTAAGCGATCCCTTTAGGCCTTGAGTAATCCAGGACTTGGGTGATCGGGTAATCCTGTGTGATTCAGCATTTTTATGCCTTCAGGCCTCTTTATGCGATTCTAGGCATTTCTCGATTCTAGGCATTTCTGTGGGAACAAGCCTCTTTGCGTGACCAAATATCCTTGGGGAATCAAGGACTTGGGTGATCATGTAATCCTGTGTGATTCAACCTTTTTATGCATACAAGCATCCTTTATGCGATTCAGCATTTTTATGCATACAAGCATCTTTATGCGACTTTAGGTACTTTTGTGGAAACAAGCCTATTTGTGTGACCAAACATCCTTGGGTAATCCAGGACGCTGATGATCAGGTAACCATGTGTGATCCAGCATCTTTTTTGCATCCAAGCAACTTTATGCGATTTTAGGCCTTTCTGTGGAAACAAACCTCTTCTGTGTAACCAAACATCCTTGGGGGAAACAAGGACTTGGGTGATCAGGTAATCATGTGTGATTCAGCATTTTTATGCATACAAGCATCTTTATGCAACTTTAGGTACCTTTGTGGAAACAAGCCTATTTGTGTGACCAAACATCCTTGGGTAATCCAGGACGCTGATGATCAGTTAACCATGTGTGATCCAGCATCTTTTTTGCATCCAAGCAACTTTATGCGATTTTAGGCCTTTCTGTTGAAACAAACCTCTTCTGTGTAACCAAACATCCTTGGGGGAAACAAGGACTTGGGTGATCAGGTAATCATGTGTGATTCAGCATTTTTATGCCTACAAACGTCTTTATGCGATTCAGCATTACAAGCATCTTTTATGCGACCTCTTTTGTGGAAACATGCAGCACCATATAGACAGAAACATGTATGTTTATGCGATCCACAATAGAATCTGCTCTGTTACTTGTTTTTATCCCACATGCATTCCAAACTCATGTATGTTATGCAACATGCGGACTGGTAAAGAGGAAATTATCCTCTGCAGATGTGTGTTTCCTCAATTAAGAGACATTAGCAATGTGTGCCCGCAACTGTGCATCCCTCCGATGCATTTGGTTAGCCTGAAGCCGACACCAGGCTGAGGATTATATGGAGGTCTTACTAGCCACCTATAGGAAAACCTCTCTTTACACTCTAAGGAGAAGATAGAGGTGTAATCAGAACCTGTAGAGCTTTTGATAGCTTCTCCTTGTTAGGCTGCAGCTCCTGTCTCCTGTCCTCTGACAGTGAAACTTTTATCCCCAAGATTTCTAATCCCTTTGTTTCAGGATTAAAGCAGGAAAAGGGGGACACCCCCTTTTTTTTTTTTCTTGCAAAACACAAAACACATGCAGAGTGATTGCAATGTTGGGGGAAGGCTGCATTGCCTGACAGGTCTGATGGCTCAATCTATGAGCTGTTTAAGTCTCTTCAGAGGAGAATAAGGGTCCACCAGGTTCAGGTGGCGATCCCTCTTTATATTCCTACCCCTGACCTTATTCAATGGGGAGACCAAGTCCTAAGCTAAAGCAGAGGCACTTAACCCAGGTGCATCAAATAGCTGAATTTAGTCTGACACAATGCCTGCTAATCTGCACAGCTAGATGCGAGTAGGTGTCTTAGATTAATCTTTATCCAACTCACACAAGGTGCTTACTTTTGTGTCCCCCTAGCTTTACAGAGCTCTGACGTCCGGGCCCTTTGAAGAGCCTTCTCTGCGACTGCACTGAGCCGGTGAGCACGTGCAACATGGTAGAGCCTGAAGCGGAGGAAGTGGGACACAATAGATCAGCTAACACTTAAGCTTCCGTTTTCTGGAAAGCATGGTAAGCAAAAACATCAGGCATGTCTTCTACTGCCCATAGTAGTGGAAACACAGATAAGACTTGCAACTACTCACGGAAGACAATCCTTTGTATGGGATTAAGGGCATATTTTTTTTTTTTTTTTTATTTATGTACCGGCCCCTTCAAGGGGAGATATATAGGTACTGCAGCCATCCTGTCTAACAGACATGGTGGGCCAGGCTGCATGCCGGCTAGGGGAGGTATATGGGTGCCCTGAGCCATCCTGTCTCAGAAGACATAGTGGTTTACATTGCCCATGCATAGAAGCATAATATAGGCGAGACCCAAGTCCCCCACGGAGGACCTACTGTCGAACCAAGTCCCGTAGGCCCTCCTCTTACCTTCTCCACGCTGCAGGGTATTGCCAAGCAAGAGGCCCAATCTTCCCCCTTCACCGTGGGTATTGTCCTAGACCTTCAGGGACCGGGGTCCATGGCAGGAACACCAACTCCCCTGGACCTATATAGCATCCTGGCAGCAGAAAAAACATTTGGTCCTTAGAAGGCACAAAGTTCTGGAACCCAGGATCCAGCCCTCCGCAGAGAGGCATTATAGGCTAAACCTCGTTCTTCGTACCTGGGTACCGTCCACTTTGGCTATGAAGCACCTTGGACGGATCCGGATTTATGGAGGTTTTTTACATCCAGCATGGATCCCTCCAGTGGAGCTCCTAAGAGCACATGTTCACTCGTGACCAACACCTTAGACACTGATGAAAAAACTGAGGAGCTCCCAGTATGGGAGGGGTTATATAGGGAGGGAACTTCCTGTGTAGTTAATTACACCAGTGTACACACCTGAAGGTAGACTCTATAACCCACATAGTAATGGATTGCCGCTCTGTGTCCCGTGATGTACGATAAAGAAATGGAGGTTTTATTTTTCCAATCGTACTATCATCATAAAAAACATGTATACTGTTGGCCACTGCAGGTCGCCAGTATTATAAACAAACTCGGCACTGTTAGAAAGCAGCAAAGACTTATCGAAAACAGGTGCTAGGTAGTTCCGCTGATAGCGTGGGGACGTCTATACGATACTCGCTCAGCCCGACGCTGCGTTTCGTCCTAACGGGCTTCTGCTGGGAAAGGAGGCGTAGTATCGGACGTCACACACCTCGCTCCTATATACACCGTACCTGACAAGTGACACTGGAAGCATTTCAAACGAACACCTACTAAGGTAGTCACTCGGCAAGTCTACAGAAAACGTATTATTGGGACATCCGCCAAACAAAGGGCGGGTTATATTGACCCAGCAATAAGGAAAAAAGAAAACAACATATATTATATGCACCAAAAAAAAACATCTACATGTATTGGCAGGGAAAAATGCAAAAAATACATATTCATGATATATGCAAATTAACATATGGTGTCTTTAAAAGTAACAGCCATATTAAAGGCATTTCTCATCATTAACCTAAAAAATTGACCATCCAATTTTTTTTAAATTGGACCATATAAAAACTTATTAGGAAATAATTTAAATTTATATTAGAATTTATAAAAGGTTTATTACACCCTAAATAAGGGATTACCATATAGGGAAAAACAGAAAAGAGAACCTCCCCAAATTTTACTATGATCTTGTCTGATTCAGACATAAGTGGGGAGATATTCAGTATGGTACTGAATGGTAAATAGCTAGCTAGCTATTATTGATGTAGCAATTTATGTCCCAGTCAATATTAAGGCCCAGAGGAGTGTAACATTGCATGTCATATATCCAGCGCGTTTCCCTGCGCGATACCTGACGAGTCATATCACTTCCTCTCCAATGGGAAGTGTATTTCTCTATTCCCACGACTTGTAACAGGGAAGGATCCTTGTTGTGGTACCGGGAAAAATGCAATGATACGCTGTGTTTAGGAAACCCACTGTGTATACGGGAAAGGTGTTCTCCTATTCTAACCTTGAGGGCCTGGGTGGTCCTCCCAATATATTTGAGGCCACACGGGCACCTCAAAAGGTAGATGACTCCCACTTTATCACATGTAATGAAATCAGAAATGGAATGAAATCAGAAATGGAATAGGTTTGTGATGTAGTGTGAGATGAAAAAACAGATGTCTTGATACTACCAGCGCACACTTTGCACCTTTTGCATGGGAAAAAGGTTCTCAAACATGCGAATCCTAGGGGGTGGGTCCACTACACTTGGGGCCACAAGGTCCTTCAGGTTTTTGTTTCATCTGAACAGAACCTTTGGGCAGTTTGGTAATTGTGGTCCCATTATTCTATCAGATTTAAGCACTGTCCAATGTTTTTCAATTATTCTCCTGACCCACCAATGTGGGGAAGAAAAGGTAGTCATAAAGGAGAACTCAAAATTTTGATTCCCCTCTGTACGTTTGACTTTCGGGGTCAAGAGGCTATTTCTATCCAAAGAACCCATTGCTTTCTTCTAAAGCAAGAGGTGTATACCCTTTTTCAACAAAACGCTTTTTAAGGACTTGTACTTGTGATTCGAAATCTTCTAACTTTGAACAATTCCTACGGATCCTCTGGAATTGACCCTTAGGTATGGCCTTAAGCCAATTGGGGTGGTGGCCACTATTCCTTGGGATGTAGCCATTGCAATCTGTGTTTTTGAAAAAGGCTTTCGTCAGGAGCAAATCATGTTCTTTATAAATAACCAAGTCCAAAAAATTAACTGAAAGGGAGCTACTGTATATTCATAAGTGAACCGAATGCCCCAATCATTAGTATTCAGCTGAATCATAAACTCTGTTAATGAGGGTATGTCACCCTTCCACAGAAAGAAGGTGTCGTCAATATAACGACGCCAAAAAAGGAGGCGTGGATCTTCACGCGAGAATAGATGATCATTTTCCCAGAGAGCCATGAATAGCCCAGCCAGGCTGGGGGCAAACTTAGCCCCCATTGCTACTCCGGTGCACTGTAGGTAAAATTGCCCACTATAATAAAAATAATTGTGCTCCATAGGAAAGCATAAAAGTTCCATGACAAGTTCCAAAATGGCAGGTCGGAGGGACTGGTCTTTTTTCAAAAACAATTCAGCTGCCTTGTACCCCAACTCATGGGGAATTATAGTGTATAAAGAGGAGACGACAGCTGTTACTAACAATACATTCTCCTCTATTTTTATATTGGCAATCTCTTTAATGATCATTGCAATTTTTTGCTGTTTATATGTAGCGCACCTTTTTTCTGTTATACACTTGTTCCAGGAACCCATATATTGGTCCCTTTTTTCTATGTGCAGCACTATCATTTATTTGTTTTTCTATTATTTTGGTTCTTTTTATTCATTTATTTTATCACTCCATCACCTACACTCGATAGGGGTAGGAATAGCGCGGATTGCTCTGCCCTGCATATTTATGCTGGCCACTAGATGGCGCTTCCGTAGTTTTTTGCGTAAATTATGCAAATGAGCTATTTACGCCGATTGACGAGCGTACTTGCGACGGCGCGTCATATTTTACGTCGTTTGCATAAGCGTTAGACCGGCGTAAAATTACCCCTGCTATAGCAGGCGCAGCCAATGTTAAGTATGGACGGCGGGACCGCATCGAATTGTACGTCGGTTATGTCGTTTGCGTAAATCGTTCGGGAATGGGGCTCGACGTAAGTTACGTTCACGTTGTTTACATTGAGAAATAGCGACGTGATTTCACGCATGCGAACTGGGAACGTCCACGGACAGCGCATGCGCTGTCCAAAAAAAACGTAAATGACATGGGGTCATGATTCATTTACATGAATCACGCCCCCACTTCAGAAATTTGAATTGCGCGGCCTTACGCCGGGTACTTTACGCTACGCCGCTGCATTTTATGGAGCAAGTGCTTTCTGAATAAGGCACTTGCGCATATTTGCGGCGGCGTAGTGTAATGAGGAAACGCTACGCCGCCGGACAGATACACCAAATTTATCTGAATCTGGCCCATACTGTTTTAGGCTACACATAATGTGACTCATGTCTTGTTTTAGCGATTGCAAAGGTTACATTCACAAGGCATTAGGGGTGCAACGAATCAAAAAACTCATGATTCGGATCGTTCCTCAGGTCAGAAGTCACGGATCGGATAATTTTTTCGGATCAGCAAAGAAAAAAAAATCTCCCCCACTGTAATATCCACATCTCCCTCCTCCCCATAAAGGAAAAAAACGCCGCTCCAGACGACACTCTTCAGTGGTGAGTAAAGTTCAAAAACTCAGATGGGTGCAGGCAATGCGTGGTGCAATATAAGGAAAGAGAAATGGACAGCCGCACTCCAATGGATGAAAAAACTTAAAAATAGTGCCTATTTATTCCAGTCTAAAAATGTAACTAAAACAGCAAAAACAGCAAACAGTGGGGTAACAAAACTGACGCGTTTCACATCGACAACCGATGCTTAGTCATAGCTGCAGTGCCGTCACTAGGGTTGGTGTCACCTGTTGCAAAAAAAAGTGGTGTCGCCCCCCCCTCAGTACAGACACCCCAGTAGTACCCCCCCTCAGTGCACCCCCCAGTAGTAAAGAGTGACCCCCCTAGTAGTACAGGCACACAGTGACCCACCCCAGTAGTACAGGCACACAGTGACCCACCCCAGTAGTAAAGGCACACAGTGACCACCCCAGTAGTAAAGGCACACAGTGACCCACCCTAGTAGTACAGACAGTGACCACCCCCAGTAGTAAAGGCACACAGTGACCCCCCCAGTAGTAAAGGCACACAGTGACCCCCCCAGTAGTACAGGCACACAGTGACCCCCGCCAGTAGTACAGGCAGACAGTGACCCCCCCCCAGTAGTACAGGCAGACAGTGACCCCCCCCAGTAGTACAGGCAGACAGTGACCCCCCCAATAGTACAGGCAGACAGTGACCCCCCCAATAGTACAGGCAGACAGTGACCCCCCCGTAGTACAGGCAGTGACCCCCCCCCGTAGTACAGGCAGTGACCCCCCCGTAGGTACAGGCAGACAGTGACCCCCTAGTAGTACAGGGAGACAGTGACCCACCCCCCCAGTAGTACAGGCACACAGTGACCCCCCCCCCCCCCTTAGTAGTGCAGGCACACAGTGACCCCCCCCCTTAGTAGTGCAGGCAGACAGTGACCCCCCCCCCCCCCCAGTAGTACAGGCACACAGTGACCCACCCCAGTAGTACAGGCACACAGTGACCCACCCCAGTAGTACAGGCACACAGTGACCCACCCCAGTAGTACAGGCACACAGTGACCCATCCCAGTAGTAAAGGCACACAGTGACCAACCCCAGTAGTACAGGCACACAGTGACCAACCCCAGTAGTACAGGCAGACAGTGACCCACCCCAGTAGTAAAGGCACACAGTGACCCCCCCCCAGTAGTACAGGCAGTGACCCCCCCCCGTAGGTACAGGCAGTGACCCCCCCCCCCGTAGGTACAGGCAGTGACCCCCCCGTAGGTACAGGCAGACAGTGACCCCCCCGTAGTACAGGCAGTGACCCCCCCAGTAGTACAGGCAGACAGTGACCCCCCCAGTAGTACAGGCAGACAGTGACCCCCCCAGTAGTACAGGCAGACAGTGACCCCCCCAGTAGTACAGGCAGACAGTGACCCCCCCCCGTAGTATAGGCAGACAGTGACCCCCCCCCCGTAGTACAGGCAGTGACCCCCCCCCCGTAGTACAGGCAGACAGTGATCCCCCAGTAGTACAGGCAGACAGTGACCCCCCCATAGTACAGGCAGACAGTGACCCCCGTGCAGACCTCAGATAGCGGCGTGTGTCCCTCAAGCGCAGGCTCCTCCTCCTCTGTGGGTGTTAACAAAGAGGAGGGCCGCCGCCGGGTGTACCAAGATGGCCGCAGCTCCGAAGCTAGGCCGAAGCCGCGGCCTTGCCTAATACTATGGCGGCGGCGGCAATCCACGGATCGCATTGCGTGCCGATCCGAAGGGGGTGACCCGTTCGGATCACGGATCAACAGTGTTCAACAAACCAGTTTGAGATGATTTGAGCTTTGTGACATGGTGCATTATTCTGCTGGAAGTAGGCATAGGAAGACTGGTAAACTGTAGTCATAAAGGGGTGGGCATGGTCAGCAACAATACTCAGGTAGCATGTGGCATTTAAACAATGCTCAAATGCTTAGACCGAATTGTGACCTTACCATCTGAGTGTCACAGCTGAAATCAAGACTAACCAGACCAGGCAATATTTTTCCAATCTTCTGTTGTACAATTTTGGTGAGCCCCTGCAAATTGTTTCCGGTTCTTAGCTGGCAGGAGTGGCACCGGTGCGGCCTTCTGCTGCTGTAGCCCATCCACTTCAAGGTTCAATGTGTTGTACGTTCAGAGATAGTATTTTGCATACCTTGGTTGTAAAGCAGGGGTGCCCAACCAGTGGCCGGCGGAGCCCTCTGATGTGGCCCGCGACCTCCTGCTCTGGGATGGAATAAAATACTGTTGATAAAGGTAAGTTTATTACTAAAATCACAGTGTATATATGGGCATATCTGTTCTACAGTGGTTACTGGGCGGCTTTTAAACTGATCCACAAGTGCAGAGCAGAGCAGTGCACCTGCGGGTTACTTGCACTGAGCCTTATGCCGCGTACACACGATCACTTTTTGTGATGAAAAAAAACAACGGTTTAAAAAACGTCATTTAAAATGATCGTGTGTGGGCAAAACATAGTTTTATGTCTTCAAAAAAACGACCAAAAAAAAATTCCAACATGCTTGAATTTTTTGTCTCGTTTTTAAAAATGTCGTTTTTTGTGTCATAAAAAGTGACCGTGTGTGGGCAAAACGTCGTTTAAAACTACGTTTTTAAACCCGCGCATGCTTAGAAGCAAGTTATGAGATGGGAGCTTCAATGGAACAGAGTGCCGTCGAAAGTGTCTTACGTAACCGCGCTTTGCAAGAGCATTGTGGAAAAACGATGGTGTGTATGCAATGTCGTTCTTGAAAATGAAGTTTGAAAAACGTTGTTTTGTTTCGTCAGATAAAATGACGTTTTTTTCCATCACAAAAAGTGATCGTGTGTACGCGGCAATAGACTTCTATTACTAGCAAGTTTTGTGTGCTTTCTGAAAGTGCATTACACCTATAGGATATAATAGAAGTCTATGGCAAAGTTCAGCTAACCTGCAGGAAAGCCACAGGTAAACAGTGCATTAGTGTGAAAGCAGCCTTGGGCCCCCTTCACCTGGTCAGTCCGACCCAATCGGACCCTCCCTTCACCTCTAAGGAGTGGCAGATGTAAATGGGCTTGTGTCCGTTTACAAACGCCCATCTCCAATATGATATAGAGTAGAGTGGGCTGCCATCCACCGGCTTAGCTCATTGTGGTTACCAAGTCGCTTAAATGGCCTTCGCTCTTCAAAAGGTTGGGCACCCCTGTTGTAAAGAATGGTTGAGTTACTGTTGCCTTTATCATCTCAAGGCGCATTCTTCTCTGACCTCAACAAAGCATTTTCATCCGCACAACTGCCACTCACTGGATATTTTCTCTTTTTTTGGACCATTCTCTGTAAACCCTAGAGACGGGTGTGTGTGAATCCCAGTAAATCAGCATTTTTTTTTTAAAATACTCAGACCAGCCCATCTGGCACCAACAACAATGCCACGTTCAACACCACTTTAATCCCCTCTCTTCCCCATTCTGATTCTCAGTTTGAATTTCACAACACCAAACAGTCCCAACGGGGAAAGAACCAGCGCTCTAAATTCAGATCCAACATTTGTCCAAGGCAAATGGTCTGTGGTGGAATTGGTCCAAGAAGACATTATATAAAACACTATATATAAAACATAAAAAAAACACACAATGTCCAGCGCAAAAAAAAACAAAAAAACTTTGACCTGATGGTCTTTAACAGTTAATAAAAAACAAAAATGTAAATATTATATAGAAAATGACCATGATCCTTGAACAGACCTATCTATGGTAGAGCAATTCAATCGGTATATATATATATATAAATAAACTCTTATCTCTGTAAGGAATATGGAAACGTTGAACCTTGTAGTCTATAAATAGAAATTTTATTGAAGTAAAAAATAAATAAAAATAGCCAAGGCACAAGTGGTTGTTCAACATGGGGGTTATTTACGAAAGGCAAATCCACTTTGCACTACAAGTACAGACTAAGGGCCAGATTCAGGAAAGGTTACGCTGGCGGATCGAGTGATCCGCCAGCCTAACTGTGGCTTTGAGCCGGCGTTTCTGTTTTCTGTAACCAGAAAACAAGAAACGCCGGGTTGAAGTTCTGATGCGAGCAGCGTAACTGAGTTTCGCCATCGCATCGTTACTTCAACTTAAAAATGGCGCCGGGGGCGTTCCCGCCGATTTACGCTCAAAAAATATGTTAATGAGCGGAAATCGGCAATTCACGATCGAAATCCGGCGCGACGCAATGACGATACGACGTTTCCGGACGGGATACGCGGCGCATAGATATACCTACATGGGGTTGGAGTATCCTATGTTAGGTATAGGCGTCGTCATCGCGTCGGGAAAAAAAAAAAAAACGTCGCTTGCGTAAAACGGTCATGAATGGGAATGTGACGTCATTGACGTTCATTCACAGATTTTGGAGCATGCGCACGGGGATGTTTTGACACTCGACGCATGCGCAGTACGTTGGCGGCGGGATCGCGCGTAGTTAGCATACTACACGCCCCGTACCCGCTACATTTGAATTCCGCCGGCTCATTTGTGATGCGCTGCCGCAACTTTAGGAGCAAGTGCTTCGTGAATGACAGCACTTGCTCCTAAAATTTCGGCAGCGCAACGCAAATCAGAAGCGTTACTCCAGAGCAAAGATGCTCTGGAATACGTGAATCTGGCCCTAAAAGTGCACTTGAAATAGCACTGAAAGTGCAATCACTGTAAATTCGAGGGGGACATGCAAGGAAGAAAAAAAAAACACAGCATTTTAGCTTGCACATGATTGAATAAAATCAGCAGAGCTTCCCCTAATTTCAAATCTACCCCTCAAATTTACAGCGACTGCACTTTCAAGTAGTGCAAAGTGGATTTTTCTTTTGTAAATAACCCCCAATGTGTCTTTAACACCACCCGCAGGGTGTTTAGATTAAGGCGTTGGCGCTACCAGCTTGGATATAAATATTTTTTTCTAATTAGAACTGAAGTACTTGGAGAAACTAGAAAACATTTTCCTTGTCAAAATATCTTTATTGAGAAGATAATGGTTCGTACAAGATCAGTGAGTAGATAGAATACATAAAAAGCCTATAACATGTAGACAAGAACATTGTACATCTGATGAGGCATTTTTCCAGTGGTCTATAAATGGGTAAGTATGTTGTGCAGTCCATATGGTTGTTTTTGCCTGACCTGCTATAAGGTGCCTCATTTGTCATGAGCAGTCCTGGAAATGATAGGGCTTATAGTTCATGCAAGTGTACCAATGCGTACATCAGGGAGCTTCAACAGTACCTACTCATAAAACAATATTAATAACATTAGTAACAATATCTTTCCAGACTGTCGCCCAAAACGTGGGGAGAGGGGAGGAGGGTAGGAAGGGGGGGGTGAGGGGTGTCTGCAGGAGTGGTCCGGATTTTGTTGTCTGTTGTTATAGTAAGTGAAGGTTTGCTAAGGATGGCTGGGCTACCATGGCAATATAACAGCATCAGTATTTACACTGGGTAGAACGTAGTTCAACCAAGGTTTCCATGAACTTTCATATCCGGCTAACGTGTCCTGGTCTATTGCCATCATTTTGGCGTGTGCCGATGCTACATTCATTCTGTTTATTGTTTCGCTGAGGGGTAGATTAGGGGACTTCCACGCTTTAGCCAGTGTTTGTTTTGCGGCTGTGGTAAGCTGTAGGATTAATTTAAATTGTTTGTGTGGGATATTCCCCGGTTTCAGGTTCAATAATGCTAATTTAGGATCAATTGGAACTTTGGTTCCCGTGAGTTGGCTTATTATTTTAAAAATTTCCGACCAGAATGAGTGTGCTATTGGGCACGACCACCAGATATGAAAGAACGTTCCTGGGGATGAGCAACCCCTGAAACAGTGATCAGGGTAGTTTGGTACAAACTTCGTAATTCTGGTAGGAACTAGATACCACCTTGTAAGTACTTTATAGTTAGTTTCGCACGCTATTACATTTAATGACGCTGATTTAGTGTTGCTCCAGATTTGATTCCAATCCGATGTATCTAGTTCTTGATCAAGGTCCTTTTCCCACTTGCTTACGTAGGAAAGTTTCTCTGTTGTGGAATTGAGCAGTAGTTGAGCGTATACTATTGAGATCCTACCCCTGGTGGGGGGGTCATTTGTACAAAGCTTTTCAAAGGCAGTTAGGCGAGGGGGGTGGGATACGGAATCAACGTATGGCTTGAAGAAATTCTTTATTTGTAAATATTTGAATAGTTCAGATTGTGGTATGTTGTATGTATCGCAAATATTGGGGAAGGACTTAAACGTCGATAAGTCCATTAGCTTGTATAAATTTGTGCAGCCCTTCTTGGCCCATTCTTTAAATGAGTTGGGATATACCCAAGCCGGGTAAAATGCCGGGTTTTTGTGAAAGGATAAAAGTGGAATATGAGGGGATAGAAGTTTGTTTTTGGTCTTCAATTTGTCCCAAAGGGAGAGAGAATGCTTAGTGATGGGGTTGTGGATAGTTTTGCGCGTTTTGGGGGGGATCCATAATATGTTTGAAATTGAAATAGGGTCGCAGTCCACCGCTTCGATTGATACCCAAAGGGGTGGATCTCGTGTGGCGTGGTATTTCACTAAATCAGTTAATTGCGCTGCTCTATAATAGTTCATGAAGTTGGGTAGCCCCAGTCCGCCATTAGCTTTTGGTAGATGTAAAATTTGGTGTTTAATCCTTGGTCTGGCGGACCCCCATATAAAGTTGGAAACTCTTTTTTGTATCAGCCTTAAGTAAAAAGAAGGAATTGGTACAGGGAGTACTCTGAAGAAGTAGAGGAGTTTCGGTAGAATTGACATTTTGGTTACATTAACTCTACCGATCCACGACAAAGGTAGGTGGGCCCAGGAATTTAGGAGGTTTGAGATCTGTTTTAGGAGGGGGGGGTAGTTGGATGAAAATGCATCTGAAAAGGAGGCTGTGAGGTTGATTCCTAAGTATGGGATGCTTTTGTCTGACCATTGGAAAGGAAGACCGGATTTAGCTGCAATTAGTTCCATAGGTGAGAGGGATATGTTGAGTGCTAAGCATTTTTTGGGGTTTATAGCTAGTCCTGAAAGAGATGCAAATTGTTTTAAAAGGGATGTTAAATTAGGGCCCGTTACTTGGGGAGATGCGAGAAAGAGTAGGATGTCATCCGCAAACAGGCATAGTTTATGTTTGTGGCCACCTACTTCTATGCCTAGGATTTTGGGGTCCAGCCTTATCTTTTGCGCTAATGGTTCTATGAGGAGGGCAAATAAGAGCGGGGAAAGCGGGCATCCCTGTCTTGTGCCTCTCTCAATGGAAAACAAGTCTGATCTGTATCCTGCGTATTTGACACAGGCCTTCGGATTATCATATAATTTCCTTGTCCATGTCATGAAATTAGGTCCGAAGCCCCATTTTTGTAATGCAAATTTTAGATAGGACCAGGATACAGAGTCGAACGCCTGTTTTATGTCCAAGGAGAGGAAACATGCAGGGATACCCCTCTTTTTTGCAAAGTGTGCCAACAAACTTGCCCTCCTTATGTTGTCCCCCGCCTGACGGTTAGGGATGAAGCCAACCTGGTCATGATGGATCAGGGATCCAATTGTTTTGTTTAGGCGGATCGCCAAGATTTTCCCTAGAATTTTGATGTCTGTGTTTAGCATTGAAATGGGGCGAAAATTTTCACACAGGGAATTGTCAGATTGTGGTTTCGGGATCATGCAAACTGTGGCTAGGAGTGACTCTTGTCGGAATGACTTATGAATTAGTAAATCATTGAATGCATCAGCTAATCTAGGCGAAAGAAGTTCTGCATACGTCTTGTAGTATTTAGCTGTGAAGCCGTCTGGTCCTGGCCTTTTATTAAGTTTGAGGACTTTTATCGCGTCAATTACTTCTTTATGTGAGATAGGTGAGTCTAGCTGTGATCTTTGGGGGTCAGACATTTGGGGAAGGTGGAGCTCTGCAAAGAAGAGGTCTGCGTCCTGTTCGCAAAATGTATTTGTTTCCGAATATAACTTTTTCAGGTGGGTGCTGAATTTTTGTACGATTTTAAGTGGGTTACTAGATAGGATGCTATTTGCCAATTTCAATTTTATGGGGGAGTAGGATTTGTTGATTGAGTTAAGTGATCTCGCTAAATACGCCCCCGGTTTGTTAGCTGATTTGTAAAAAGTGTGTTTGGATCTATTTAATTGTTTGTTGGCAGATTCAGTAAGAAATAAGTCATATTCTAGGCGGGCTTTGTCCAACCGGTCCCTGGTTCTAGGCGAGTAATTGTTTTGGAAGTCCGAATAGGCTAAGTTAAATTCTGTTTCCAGCTTCATTGCCATTTGTTTTCTTTCTTTTTTGAGGATCCCTATTTGTCTTTGGAAAGTTCCCCTTAGGACCGGCTTGTGGGCTTCCCATAGCGTGAGGGCAGAAATGTCCGGACTCTCGTTGTGAATTAAGTAGTCTCTCAAGGATTGTTCAATTGCTAAGCTATGAGAGGGGTGGTTGAGTAATATTTCTGGCATGTACCAGGATCGGTCATGTTTTTTGGGGATAGTAGATGTTATAGTTGTGAGTACAGCGTTGTGGTCTGACCATGGAATAGGGATAATGTCTGAGTTGAGGATTTCAGGTAACATTCCGATTGTTAAAAATATGTGGTCTATTCTGCTAAAGGATTGGTGTGGATTAGAAAAGTATGTATAATTGCGTCTTGTGGGGTTCGATTCTCTCCAGGAGTCTACAAGATTGTATTTTGAAAGAAGATTGGGGAGATTCCATTTGGGTTGTTGTTTCTGCTGAACATAGGGCGACTTGTCTAAAAAAGGGAGAAGAACTTGATTGGAGTCTCCACATATTAGAAGTGAACCTATTTTATGGGAGTTGATAGTTTGAAGAAGGTGGGACATAAATGGCATTGGGTTGAGGTTAGGGGCGTAATAAGATACTATCGTGACTGCTGTGTCTAGAATGTAACCTGTTAGAATCAGGTATCTTCCTTCTGGGTCCTTAAGTTCTGAGTTTAATGTAAATGGGGTAGAGCGATGGATAGCTATAAGAGTACCTCTTTTCTTTACTGGGGCCGATGCAGTGTATATTTGTGGGTAAGCTGAGTGGAAATATTTAGGGGTCGTGTTCGGGGTAAAATGTGTTTCCTGCAAGCATACTATGTGGGCCTTTTTTGATTGGAAGAGCCTAAATGCTTTTGTTCGCTTTTGTGGTACATTCAAACCTTGTATATTGAGAGATAATAGGTTCAGAGGTGCCATGGTAGCCAAACCAAGGTTTTCGTCTTACCGTGATTCCACGTGCGGCTGTTACCCGGATCATTCCGTGCAGACGGGGTGGGGAATGAGGATGGGAAGGTTCCCAGGGAGGAGAACTCGAAAGGGAGAGAAAAAACAACATAGGTTAGAGCATTGTCATGTATCAACTCATAAAGTAAGTGTTCAAAATATCCCCTTGGCTGGGGAAATAGGTCCCTGCCAAGGAAAAGGTGGTCATCGTCGGATCCCCACATATTAGTTTGGGGACCCGAGGTAGACCGGGCGGGGTGCATGTTTTCCCACAGGACAGGAAGCCGCATTCTGTAATGTGTGAAGAAAAGGTAAGAGAGTTCTAAGTGCATGTTCCAAATAATTGTGTTGTCTGCTGAAAGGGAGGGGAGAGGGAACTTTTCCTTACCTAGGTATGTTAAGCGTTACCCATATGGGACTTGCGGCGATTGGAGCGAGACGGGTTACTCTGGGGCTAGGCCGGGAAGATAGACATGGGATGGGGTGTTGGTTACCTGGGTACTTGTCGTGACGGAGGAATTGCCTCAGTCATGGTGGACATCCCAATGCAATAAAGAATCTAAGTTAGTGCGCAGGGGAAGTACCAGGTAAGCTATTGTTATAGGGTGTACGAGAGTTGGTTTGAGGGGGGGTGGATGAAAGAATATGTCAGGTCGAATAAGGCTGTTGATAAAGTGTGTGTATGCATACTCAGTTTTCCCAAGTCTCTAACTATAATGCTATGTGGGGTGCATATTTCAGTTAAGGAAAGAGGCTGATAGGAGTGAGTTTCTTATGTTATTTAAGGGGTGTGGGATGAAAAGTGGTGATCTCAAAGCCTCTGGTTGAGGCAGAGCCGGTTACATTAACTGTGGAGGAAGAAGCAAACAAGAAAAAAGGTAGTCTTTTCAGTAATAGATGACCTAAGGTCCAACCTAAAGTGGGAAAGAGAATATGTTAGTGGTGATGGAAACTCAGTCCATTGAGTCATCTCGTTCAGGGGGATGCGGGGCGAGTCTGCTACGCTTGCTTGAATGACGGATGTCATCATTTTGATCCTGCTGTGTTGCTTGGTTGCTAGAAGGAGAAGAAGACTGTCTTCTGCGTGCGGTTGAAGTAGCAGAGGGTTGCCCGATTAGCTTGAAGTCAATCAGGGCTTGGTGCAGTTGATCGGGAGTTCTACAGACTATTTTCGTTCCTTGTAGCGTGAACCGAAGGGAGAAGGGGAAACCCCATTGGTATTTAACATTTCGTTGCTGCAACTCGATTAGGAGGGGTTTCATAGCTCTTCTTTTAGTGATGGTTAATTGCGAGATGTCAGCGAAAATTTGATAATTATAGCCTTGGAATGACAAGTTGTTTTTTTCCCTTGCTGCTGTCAAAATTTGCTCTTTAGACTTATAGTAGTGGAACTTGGCTACTATGTCCCTGGGAGGACCATCTGTTTTTTTAGGGGTAAGTGCCCTGTGAATTCTGTCTATTTCTAGACGTTCAACAGGAATACCTGGGAGTAGTTCTTGACATAGAGCTAAGACGGTGGATTGAAGGTCCATTACAGACTCTGGTATGCCCCTAAATCTTAGGTTAGACCTCCTTTCCCGGTTCTCAAAGTCCTCTAATCTATTCTGTAAGGTGAAATTTTCCTCTTTAAGTGCGTCAATCTCAGATATACAGTCCTGTGTGTATACTTCAATCTCCTCTACCTTGGCTTCCAGGGCATCTGTGCGGCATCCCACTTCTCTTATTTCCTTAGTGAGACTTGAGGTGATTTGCTCTGAGGTCTGTTTCAGGGCTCTGCGGAGCATCCTTTCAAACTGCTTGAGCAGTCCTGAGGGGACTTCACTGTCCCCAATATCCCTTTGTGATAATGTACTAGCCTCTTCTTCCTCATTTTCTGAGGAAATGTTAGAAAGTGCTGCCATTAGGTTGTCAGGTTTGGCTGCTTTAGCTGCCTTTTGTTTCCTTTGTTTCCCTGAGGGGAGCTGCTCTGAGGCGAGCTGTGTTTTCCTGGTGGCACTTCAAGTCAGCTGAGCACTGCATGAGGGGTTCGTTTTGGATCTATTCCTCGAGCCTCCCAGCACCATTTTTTGATTTTATGGTCCTCTCACCTTCCAGCTGGTATAAGGCTGATTTTCATATGTTTTGCGGCTGGATTTGAGTCAAATTATCCACGGCTCCTGTCCCGTGAAGCAGAGCTCTAAGCAGACATGTCTGCTCTGCTAGAGCCCCAGGACACGCCCCCAGAAAACATTTTCAACATTACAGAACATCCAGTCGAATGTACCTAATACTAGATATAGTAACTTTACATTTTTAATTTTCCTTATATAAATAACCCTCAGTATGTTATTCCCTTTTTAAAACTGTTCTACACCCTACATTTTGTATATATATATATATATTTTTTTTTTTTTCAGCAGCCAGACACAAAACATTAGCTGTGATGGCTCATTCTTAATTGCAGCTCTTGCGTTTGATGTTAGAGCCTGCGGGCAGGAAAAGTTCAGAGTGCTGGCTTTGTAAGAACTGATGGAGCCTTCCTCGGGCCAAATCCACTTATGTATAATCTAGAGTACACCCACGTTGCATCAACTCATCCGGATGTGATTTTATAGCTGCTTTGTTATTATTAAGGCACAGTGCACAGGTGAGGTGAAACAAATATAAAGTATGGGATCTGCGTTTAGGTTGGACACAAATTCCTTTGTTTTTTCTAGATTTCATAAAAAGCTAGAAAAAAATATTTCTTGCGTTATTATATCAATCAACAATCCTCCTGGCATATAGATGATATCCATACGTCTATATTCAATTATAACCCCTAGCTCAATACCGTACCCAAATGATTTAAAGGAGCCCTCTGGCCTCTACATGGGACCTCGTTCGGTGATCCTCCTCTGCGGGATACACCTAGGTAAGCAGCTGTGCCCCCTCTCCCCATTTAAATTTTGTATTCCTAATTTATGTATAACCAATTGTTTTTTAACCTAATTGTAGACATACTTCTGATGACCCCCAACGCATTATTTTGTTCCCCACGGGGATTATTATACTGGCGTTATGTATGGTCGTCACCATTTTAAGCTCTGTATTGTGTTTTTTCTTCTTTGTATTAAATAACAATTATTTTACCCTTATTTAGTAATCTTGTTATCCAATTCTACATGTACCGCAATAGTCCAACTGTGCCCCCCCTTTTTTGTTTGGTCTTAGGTTTGGGGACCTTAGACCCAATGTTTCTATACCGTACCCATATGATCTAACCAGTGTCCAAATAGAATCACACCACTTAGATGAATTTCCTATTTAAAAAAAAAATATGTTTCTCATAAGAAATGCATTTATTGAGATCAAATATCCAATCCGATATAGTCGGAGGAGGTGTGGAAATCCACTTAAGAGAAATTTGTCTCTGAGCCACAAAAAGCACCCGTATAACAGTAATCTGCATTGGTGAATTGAAAACTGGGCTGTCAAGGTAACACAGTAAACATGTTAAGGGTCCACTGAAAAGTTCAAATCTAAGATCCCATTAAGTGCGCCCACAACCTCTACCCAGTACCTACAGAGTTTTGGGCAACACCATAATAGATGTATCAGTGATCCCGAATTGCCACATCTAGAACAAGCCGAGTCAGCTAATAAACTAATAGTGAACAGTAATTCTGGGTCCTATACACCCTATGCAATATAAAGAATTGGTTTAATCTGTGCGAAGGTGAAAAAGGTGGGCATACTAGAGAAAGCAGAGCACACAAACACCCCCTCCAGGACTAAGAAAAATGAGGCAGTGACTAAAACTTTAGATTGCCACTGTGCAAAATACTGCAAATGGGTTGCAAGAAAATAATTTCTCGTGTTTGAAACCGCTAAACCCCCAACCTCCTTGGATATTGTAAGAGATCCAATTTAATACGGGGGTCTTATTCCTCCAAATCTAATTTATAAATTAATATTATACAGGATTTATGTAGCACGGACAGTTTACGTATATTGCTCACACATGCCATGGGCATATGTGGAATTACACCCCAAAATACATTCTACTGCTTCTCCTGAGTACGGGGATACCACATGTGTGGGACTTTTTGGGAGCCTAGCCGCTTACGGGACCCCAAAAACCAAGCACCGCTTTCAGGATTTCTTGTACAAAAGGTTTTATTGAAAACGCACATCAACAAAAAAAAAGTACAAAACGCTGATGGACACATCATAAAGTAACAAATACAAAGCTGCAGACAACAGAAGAAAAAATAAAAAAATAAAACAAAAATAAATAAAATGAATACAAAATATAAATCCTGAGACCTGAAATTAGAACAGCAAAGGTCCAAGGGCGGGCGTAACTGATCAACAAAAGGAAGTCCATACCTCACGTAACCTGAGAAGGTTATAGTATATGGATTTAGGAAACCCACCCGCTGTCTCGCCAGATTAAAAAAAAAAAGGGGGATTGTATAAAAAGATTGTGAAATTCACCAGTCTACAGCACAACTAGTAACACAACATGTGTCCAAGCCCCACAGGACCAAGCCTGTGGGCCAAAGCAGCAGAGAGAAAAATTAGAGAAAAGGTGAAAAGAAGAAATCAGAATGAAAAGAAGGAGATAGAATAGAGAGAGGGGAGTAGGGGAAAGGGATGGTCCACGGGGTACGGGGAACAGCAGTTCATCAAAGGGAAAGCAACGCTGAGTCGAATCGAGTAGAATGATTGTGGGCCGTCCAGGGTTGCCAGACCCGGAGAAACTTCTCATGAGTGTCCGATAGAACGGCAGTCAGTTTCTCATTTACCATAATGTCATTTACGCAGTTCATAACTGCTACAAAGCTGAGGGCCGGAGTCTTCCAGGACCTTGCTATGGTCAACTTAGTTGCAGTAAAAATATGCGCCGCTAACTGGCGTTCAGGGCGAAGAAGCTCAGTAATTGGTTTCCACAAAAGGGCCTCGAAAGGATCCCTTTTTAGGTTGGTGTTGAAGAGGTTACGGAGCAACGCATAAATTCTAACCCATAGTCTGCATACCCTGGGGCAGGTCCACCAGATGTGCGCCATCGTACCCTCCTGAGAGCACCCACGGAAACACAAAGGTGAGTAGGATGGAATAAAACTTGCCAATCTGGCTGGGGTATAGTACCACCTATAGAACACCTTGTAAGCGTTTTCTAAAAAGAGGACATTCTTAGAGCATTTGGACAGTGCTATAGTCATAGTGTGCCAGTCGTCCGGATCAAGTTGTTTCCCAAGCTCAGCCTCCCATTGAAGGTGATAAGGTCTCAGTGGGGGTTTTTTAGAACCAATGATAGCAGTATAAATCAAAGATATAAGCCCCGAGGACTGGGGACAGGATCTACATAACCTTTCGAAGGGGGTCATAATGTAGGGTGTGGGTCGGGATTTTATAAGTTGGAGAAAATGTCGGAGTTGGAGATAACTATAATGTTCCCTAAGGGGGATGTCATGAGAGGAACGCAAGACCGCAAAAGAGATAATCTTGGTTGGGGTGAGCATGGAATGAACATCAACAAAACCATGGTCAGTCCACCATGAGAACTGTAGCGGGTTGTCGCAACCCGGGGGGAATAGTGGGCAGTGAAAGAGACGGAGTAGCGGAAGATGGGAAGAAATCAGGCCCGCCGAGTATTTGACCGTATCCCACAGCCGAAGGGAGTGGGCCAAGCAAGGACCCATGTTGGGCGGGCGATACGCCTGAGGGAGCCAAGGGAGGGAAGCTAGTGGTATCGGATGGGAGTCCACCAGGTCAAGGGTGGCCCATAAAGGCATTTGTTGCTTCTCATGAAGATGGGACAATGGGGCAATACCTGCTGCTGTGTAGTATGCTAATAAATTAGGGACTGAGAGGCCCCCGTTGATTCTACGAGCATATAGAACCTGCCTCTTAATCCTGGGCCTCGTAGAGCCCCAGACAAATCGCAGAATTTTACGCTGATGTATTCGGAGAATATGGGACGGAACCTGGACCGGCAAAACACGGAAATAATAAAGTAATTTCGGGAGGTAAGTCATGCGCACAGTTGCCACTCTTCCAAACCAAGAAAGCGGAAGGGTGGACCAAGCGGTAAGCATAGCCGAAAGTTTCTCAAAAAGGGAAGGAAAATTAGCTCGGTATAAGTCTAAGTATTTTGGAGTAAGCTTAATTCCCAAATAAGGTAATGAAGATAACCATTGGAAGGAAAAAGCAGACTGTAGGGACTCCAGTTCCGAGGGCGGAAGATTAATAGACATCGCTTTAGATTTTGCCGGATTAACCGATAAGCCAGAGAACGAGGCAAAAATATCCAAAAGGGACAACAGATTGGGGAGGGAAATTCTGGGTTTGGTAATGGTCAAAAGAATGTCATCCGCAAATAATGACAATTTGTGTGAGGTGCCCGCCACCTCCACCCCCGAAACGTCCGGATGGGACCTAATAGCTTCCGCCAATGGCTCTAAAGCCAGGACAAACAGGAGTGGGGAGAGCGGGCAGCCCTGGCAGGTTCCCCTCCTAATAGGGAAAGTGGATGACTCAAAACCATAGTACCTTACCTTGGCCTGGGGGGAGTCGTAAATAGCCGCAACCCAGCTCAAGAAAGAGGTACCAAAACCGTAATGACGTAGCACCTGCGTCAAATAGGGCCAAGACAGAGAATCAAAGGCCTTATTAACGTCTAGGGATAAGAACATTGTTTCCAAGGATCTATTATGCACTATATGCTGAATTTGGATGAGCCTCCTAATGGCATCCCCTGCCTGTCTGTGAGGGACAAAACCCACCTGGTCCTTCTTTATCAGGCGAGGAAGAAAGGAGTTCAAGCGATTCGCCAAGATTTTTGTCAAGATTTTCACGTCAATATTAATTAAGGAAATCGGACGGAAATTAGCCCAAGAGGAATGGTCCCTATCTGGCTTAGGGATCATTACGATGTTAGCAGTCAGCAGATTTGGTGTAAACTAATTACCGCTTTTAACTGAATTAAACATAGCCGCAAGATGCGGAGCTAAAACATCTGCTAATTTCCGGTAGTATAGGGCCGTAAAGCCATCTGGGCCCGGCCTCTTACCGACCTTGAGCTCCTTAATGCACTGAAGGACTTCTGAGACCTGTATATCTCGGTCCATGAGGGACATGTGGGTGTCAGATAAGGAAGGTAAGGGTAAACTCTTTAAGAAGGCATCCAGGCCCTGGACAGAGGAGCGAGTAGGGGCTGAGTAAAGCTTGGTAAGCCGGTAACAAAATTTGTCTAAGACCCGCTGTGGATTGCCCGTAAGAATATTGTGACGGGTGCGCAAATTTATGGGAACAAATTTCGGAGTGAAAGTACGTAATCTATTAGCCAACATTGCATTGGGTTTATTCGCCTTGGCATACCATTTTTGGCGGGCCCAACGCAAAGTGCGCTCCGCCTCCTCAGTCAAACATAAATCTAGGTCCGTACGAGCCTTGTCCAGGAGCCTACGATTAACCGGGGAGGGAGATTGTTTGCAAGCTGCAGACAGGGCCTCCAGGCGTTGCTCCAGATCACGACGAGTCTGGAGACGTTCCTTCTTACGCTTAGACGCAATACGAATAACATGTCCCCGAAGGACCGCTTTATATGCCTCCCATAATGTGACCGGCGATGAGACAGTCCCCGTATTGAGCGCAAAGTAATCCTTGGAGGCTTCAAGGATGTCAGAAAGAATCGGCTTAAAGGACAAAAGAGAATCATTCATCACCCAAGGGGCATGTTGTGGTCTACTGAGAAGGGAGTGGCATACAGCCAGGACCGGGTCATGATCCGACCAGGGGGCCGCTAAGATAGTAACAGAGTCAAGTATGGGAAGATGCTTCCTCAGTACAAACATATGGTCGATCCTAGAGTGGGAACGATGAGGATGGGAAAAGTGAGTATAGTCCCTACCAAGGGGGTGGAGCTCCCGCCAGATATCGACTAGATCGAAATTTTGCAGGGCCCCGCAATAATTTTTTTGCAGCAGGGGAGGGGGGTTTATGTTCCGCCGGGTACTTATCAAGAGAGGGGTTCAGCGTCACATTAGAGTCACCTGCCAGTAAAAGGGTACCTTTCTGGTGGACCTGCAACAAGGAGCAAACATGAGTCAGGAACGGACCTGGATTTTCATTCAGAGCGTAATAAGTCATGATAGTCACCTCGTTGTCCTGAACGGAACCTTGTAAGAGGAGGTATCTACCATCCGGATCTGCTAATTGTTTACTGCAAATAAATGGGACCGATTTGCGTATGGCAATGAGAACCCCTTTCTGCTTAGTGGGGCCGTTGGCTAAGTAAACTTGGGGGTAATCTGCAGAAAAATATTTGGGACAGGAAGAGGATGAAAAATGAGTCTCTTGCAAACATGCCATGTCAATTTTCTGCTGTTTGAGATATTTGAAGACCTTAACATGCTTTTGGGGGGAATTCATACCCTGAACATTCAAGGATAACCAATGAAGGGTCATTGGGTCTGGAGAGTTGGACTATAATATCTACCGTCCACACACCCCTGGGACCAGAAAGGGGGGAAAGTAGAAGAGAGAGAAGAAAGAGAAAAAAAAAAAAAGAGAAGAAGAAAAGAAAGAGGGAAGCGGTAAGAAAAGAGCATAGATCATAAAGGTACAAAGTACAGCTGGGAATAGAGCAGCTAATGGAAATGATTCCTGACGTGGGCAATAGGGCCCACAATGGGGTGGGACCATGGCCAAGACAGCCATCTTAGCCAGGTGCCAACACATAGGGGGAGCAGTGGTCCGTCGGAACCACCAGCCTATCCAAGTGCAAACATTTTAAGTAGCATTAGCACAGATTCTGAACAGTAAACAATTGTCAAAAACACAGTATAACCAAATAGGACACACATAATAACAATAAGGCAGTTGGAAGGTATAATCAGCATACAAGGGTTTAAGGTAGAGAGGTCCCCCGAGCTCACAGAGGCAGCAGCATTAAAGCTGCTCACTCCGGAAGGTCGAACGGACCCAAATAACACTGTCACTCCCACGGCCCTACCAATCCACTAAACAGGAAAGGAGAGCCGCGGTTTTGAGACATGAAATTCAACCAACCTGGCAAAAAAAAAAAAAGAAGTACACCCCCACACAAAATGCACCCCCCCCCCCCCGCCACACACCGTAAGTTCACCAGACTAAACATCATAAAAAATATATATATTATATATATATATATAAAAAAAAAAAAATAAGTAAAAAAAAAAAAAAGAATATATATATACATATATATACAAAAAAAAAACATATACAGACACATATTCATAGAAGCCCGATCCGCTCGGGCAATCATAGGTGTGGGAGCACAGGGAAGGGCCAGGAGGCAAGCCAAAGTCAGGACTGCACATGGTGACCCAGGGGGGGGGGCACTTATCACCCCGAACCGCCATCGCTCAAGTGGGGCGGCCTAAAACGGGGTGCGCCTCCCCCAACCATGCAATAAAGGACCAAATAAGGTGAAAACCTGGTAGGGGGGCATCTTCCAAATCACTCCACCTTGATCCATGTGTAAAGTTAGTTATTGAGCAACGCTCATGTAGTGCCGCAGAGGATCAGGTGAGGAAAAAAAACCAAAAAAAAACAGAACTGTCTGCCAAGAGGGAGAAATAAGTACCTTCAACCGTTATTGGATTGTTGGAAACGTTGGGCCTGGAGATCCCGTAACGCCTGAGATCCCGATTGAGATCTTTGGGGAGTCTGAGAGGGCCGACGAGAAGGCCTGGATGGTCCGGGTCTGGAGGATAAAGATGGAACTTCAGATTGAGATGAGGGGAGGCCAAACTGCAGGTCCAGGAGATGACGTTTTAGATCAGATGGTGAGGTGGCTTGGAATTGGCGGCCCTGGTGGGAAAAGGAAAGTTTAAATGGGAACCCCCATCTGTATTTAATTCCATGGGATTGCAAAATTTGAAGATAGGGTTTGAGGCCCCGGCGTCTGGCAATGGTGACCGGCGAGAGATCGGCAAACAACTGGAGAGTGTTACCTTCAAAGGAGAGGTGTTGTTGCTCTCTCGCAGCCTGCAGAAGTCGCTCTTTAGTGCGATAATAATGAAATTTGATGATTACATCCCTCGGGGGGCCTTCAGAGGGTTTGGGGGCCAAGGATCTATGAATACGATCAAATTCCAACCTCTCCACCGGTATCTCGGGAGCCAGTTCCTGGAAAAATGCAGTAGCTGTTCCCTGCAGGTCAGTAATGGCCTCAGGGATACCGCGAATGCGCAGGTTGTCCCTGCGGGCCCTATTCTCCGCCTCCTCCAACTTATCTCTCAGGGCCTCCAGTTCGGTAGACATCTGGTCAACCTCCTCCTCATGGCCCTCCAGTACAGTGGTTACCAGGTCCATTCTGTGTTCTAGTTGATTAGTGCGGTGGCCTATCTCTTTAAGGCCCCGCACAAAGTCAGAAGATAGCTTGCGGGAGGCTGCAGTGATCTCATCCCTGACTATATTGCGGAATTTAGCCAACAAAGCATCCGAGTCAATAGGGAGAGGGCTCACCTGATCAATGGGGAAGAGATGGAGGCTGTCAGCAGGAGAACCAGGACCCGCAGCTGAGAGCTGAGTCTCGTCGTCAGGCTCCGGGGGATCGGGCGCCATCTTGCCTCTGCCCTTGCTTGATGCTGGAGAGAGCTTAGTGAGCTGCCGGGTCTTATGCTTCGCTTTTGCGGAGCGGTACATACCCGCCGACTGCCAGGAATGCTTCGGGGCTCTCAGGGAGAAAAAAAAGCAACGCCTCCGTGGATACTGTGCGTCGTTAGGCTGGTATGAAAGGTCCGACGGCGCGGAGCAGAGGGATTAGGCAGCCATCACCTTCACTCGCGCGCATGCGCCCGCTTTCAGGATTTCTTTGATTTTGATTTTACCCCTCACTGCCTATCACAGTTTCGGAGGCCATGGAATTCCCAGATGGCACTAAACCCCCCCAAATGACCCCATTTTGGAAAGTAGACACCCCAAGCTATTTGCTGAGAGGCATAGCGAGTATTTTACAGCGCTCATTTATTTTTGAAAATGAAGAAAGATTTTTTTTTTGTTCAATCTTTAAATCTTTGTGACAAAAAGCAAGAACTGCAAAATACTCATTATACCTGTCAGCAAATAGGTTGGGGTGTCTACTTTCCAAAATGGGGTCATTTGGGGGGGTTTGTGCCATCTGGGCATTCCATGGCCTCCGAAACTGTGATAGGCAGTGAGGAGTGAAATCAAAACTTACACCCTTCGAAAGCCTGAAGGTGGTGATTGGTTTTTGGGGTCCCGTACGCGGCTAGGCTCCCAAAAAGTCTCACACATGTGGTATCCCTGTACTCAGGAGAAGAAGCAGAATGTATTTTGGGTTGTAATTCCACATATGCCCATGGCATGTTTGAGCAATATATCATTTAGTGGCAACTTTGTGCAAAAAAAAAAAAGGTTTGTCATATTCCAGCAACTGGTGGCAAAATATAAAATATTCCATGTACTCAACATACCTCTCAGAAAATAGCTTGGGGTGTCTACTTTCCAAAATGGGGTCATTTGGGGGGGGGTTTTGAACTGTCCTGGCATTTTATGCACAACATTTAGAAGCTTATGTCGCACATCACCCACTCTTCTAACCACTTGAAGACAAAGCCCTTTCTGACACTGTTTGTTTACATAAAAACATTTTTTTTTTTGCAAGAAAGTTAAGTTGAACCCCCAAACATTATATTTTTTTTTAAAGCAAAGGCCCCACAGATTAAAATGATGGGTGTTGCATTTTTTTTCCACGCAGTATTTGCGCAGCGATTTTTTAAACGCATTTTTGGGGGAAAAATACACTTTTTTTTATTTTAAAGCACTAAAACACACTATATTGCCTAAATATTTGATGAAATAAAAAAGATTATCTTAGGCCGAGTACACAGATACCAAACACGACATACTTTAAAATTTCGCACAAATGCGCAGTGGTGACAAACTACATACATTTTTAAAAAGCCTGCTAAAATTATTACCCTCGATCTGGCCTTCGCGGTGATACCTCACATGCATGGTACAATTGCTGTTTACATATGACGCCAGACCGACGCTTGTGTTCGCCTTTGTGCGAGAGCAGGGGGGACAGGGGTGCTTTTTTTTTTATTATTATTATTAATTTTGCTTTTGTAATTTTATTTTAGACTGTTCCTTCCTTTTTTTTTTTTTTTTTTAATTTTTATTGTTATCTTAGGGCATGTAAATATCCCCTATAATAGCAATATTTAGTGACAGGTACTCTTTTTTTGAAAAAATTGGGGTCTATCAGACCCTAGGTCTCTCCTCTGCCCTCAAAGCATCTGACCACACCAAGATCGGTGTGATAAAATGTTTTCCCACTTTCCCAATGGCGCGGTTTATATCCGGGGGGCATACCCTCCCACTGCTTTTAAAAGCAGTCTAGAGGCTAATTGGCCGCTAGGATTGCTTTTAAATGAAAGAGAATGATACCAAGATGATACCTAAACTCGCAGGCATCATTCTGGTATAACCATTCAAAGTCCAACAACATACCATATGTTGATGGTTCTTGTTGGACATGTATTGTAATCTTTTTTTTTCATGCAGCCTGTTGGCTGAACGAAAAAAAAGATTGATCGGTGGGTATGCCCACCATTAGAATACCTCCCTTCATCCACCCACTTCTAATGATGGGCATACATGCACCAGTTATATATGCCGAAGCATGGGGGCATCCTCCTTAAAAAAAGTTATGCCGCTCACAGACGTATGTACGCTGCATAAAAAGTTATGGCACATACACACGATCGGACTTTTCCACGGACAAGCTTCCGGCGGAATTTCGAACGTATGTATGTGCATTAGGAGCAAAATCGCTCCTCCGCCCCTAATGCCCCCATGCTTCGGCATATATTCTCTTTTTTTAACTGTGATGGTAAAATCACCTCCTACAGTGTTGGAGTCGCGGCTTTATATCGTGGGAGCAAACGCTGTTGCTGTCACGCTAAATAAATCCGCGATGCAACTGAATGGCGTACCTGCTAAGCAAATGATGGTTAACAATAAAACAAACATTACAGTATAACATACCATACCTGCAAAGCAAATACAATAAAACATTGTAAAAATAGAGAGAACAATAGATATAGAACAATAGTGAGTGGACAGTAGAGAATGAACATAAGAGAATAAAGAGAGAAGAAAAATACAACCACAACTATTTTTGGATTTTTTATTTTATTTTTTGGTGTTTTTGTGAGAGTTTAATATTTTTTCCACTTTTTTTCACTTTTATAAAAACTGGCCATCACATCTTCCGAGACCCTGTGTTAGTGTGCCTAGGACTGTGTGGTGCTGTACCCTACGCTAATACTCAATTAGAGTGTGGTAGCGTTTGAAAAACATACACCAATGCAGAGACCAGGTTGGTCAGGACAGTCGAGACAATAAAAGCGGGTGTCACGCATAAATCCGAGTTTGCTGCAGACACAACATCTTTTTTGGCGGGTTCTTTGGGTTGGGGTACCAGAGAGGATAAAAGGGAAATGCCTCTCATACAGCCGGCTCACTGCATTTGCGTTGGGAAGGTGGGGCAAAGCACCGTCTGGAAAGGGCTTCGGCGATCTCTTCCTGGAATTATAGGAAGGATCCAGTCTGTCCTGAAGCTCTGTATAGCACATGAGCATTCAGCAAAGCCAATTGAAACAAATAAACAGACACTTTTTTGTACCAGCGTTTGGTCTTACGGGTAATTAGGTACGGCGCCAACAACTGGTCATTGAGGTCCACCCCTCCCATGTTAAGGTTGTGCTCGTGGATACAGAGGGGTTTCTCCACAACACCAGTTGCCGTAGGAATTTGGACTGCCGTGTCTGCGTCAAGCGAGGACAGAACGAAAACATTCCGTGAATCCCTCCACTTCACTGCTAACAAATTATTACACTGTAAGCAGGCTCTCTCCCCCCGACTAAGACGGGATTCTACAAGCCGTTGGGGTAAGCCCCAGCGATTAGGTCACACGGTGCCACATGCGCCAATTCCATAATCAAAAAGATGACTAAAAAGTGGCACGCTCGTGTAATAATTGTCCAAGTACAAGTGGTACTCCTTTCCGAATAAGGGTGACACCAATTCCCAGACTATCCTACCAGCGCTCCCTATGTAATCAGGGCAATTATCCGGCTCTACGTGACTGTCTTTTCCCTCGTAAACCATTAAGCTAGATGTATAGCCTGTTGCCCTGTCACAGAGCTTATACATCTTGACCCCGTATCTGGCACGCTTGCTGGGAAGGTATTGTTTGAATGACAAGCGACCAGAAAACTTAACCAGGGACTCATCAACGCAGACAACTTGCTGGGGATTATACAAGGCTGCAAACCGTTCGTTGAAGTGGTTTACGAGGGGCTGAATTTTGTAGAGCCAATCGAATTCAGGGTCTCCCCGAGCACGACAGAGTTCATTGTCACTAAAATGCATGAAGCGCAAGATCTGCTCGTATCGTGTCCTGGTCATGGAGGCAGAGAAAATGGGCATATAGTGAATTGGGCGCGTGGACCAATACAACCGCAGTTCACTCTTTTTAGTAATGCCCATGAGGAGGGTAAGGCCCAGAAAGATCTTAAATTCGTAAACCGTAATTGGCTTCCAATCTCTGGCAAGGGACAGCTGGGGATTAGCGGCGATGTGTTGACCAGCATATAAATTGCTTTGGTCCACAATAGATCTAAAGAGATCTTCCGTGAAAAAACGTGAATAAAAATCCAGTGGCGTAAAATCAACCGTTTCCACCTGAATTCCAGGTTGGCCAGTGAATGGGGGAAGTACGGGTGCTGCAGAAGTAGCGGGGACCCAATCAGGATTGGCTAATGCAGCAGGAAGGGCACTATGGGCACGACGGGCCTGTCTTTGTCGTCTTCTTCTTGGTGGCAGCGAGACACTACTTGTGCTTGCCACCTCGCCAGCTTGAACTGCACTTATGGGACTCGCCACGTCACCAAGTGTTACTGCAGTGCTGGATGTATGTCCAGGATGTACTAGGCCGTTGGTGCTTGCCAGATCACCAGAAGGAATAGCGGCGCTAGTACTACTCTGCCCCATACGAGAGCCCTGCGGTTCTTGCACCTTAGCGACAGCAGAAGATCGGGGTCTGGTACGCCTGACCCTAGCAGGGACCACAACTCCATCGTCAGAGCTATCTGTCAGAACTATCTGTCAGGGAGCCACTGTCGTCTACAGGTTCATATTCTGAGCCAGACAGATGCGTGACCTCCTCATCACTATCTGACAGGCTCATGAACAAGTAGGCCTCTTCATCACCGTACATTCGATTTGCCCTTTTGGGCTCTAAATTTAGGGGTTCAGTGGTAAGATTCACAGGAAAAAAAGCACCTGACCTGTTAGCGACAGTAAAACGTTACCAAAAAACTGTTAGCGATCGCAGAGATCAGGCCTGACTCTGCGAACACTGCAGTTATGTGTTTTTGTGTTTTGTGTCAGTGATCGATCGATCGATACTGCACTTGGTTGGGCTGGGCGAAGGTGCTAAATGCAGGTGCTAGCAGGTATCTGGGCTGATCCCGCTAACAATGCGTTTTTGGGAACCCTAAACTGCAGGGGACGCTAGTATAGATCTGATCAGATCAGCTATTAATCAGTTCAGATACTATACCACTAAGGGGGGGTGTATGGAGCGTGCGTGGGTGTTAGCGCTACTGGCACTAATCTGACGCTGCCTGGGGCGACGCAGACCCTATCTGGCGCTAAAACCAAACTTTGATCACCCGCCGGGCAATCAGGGGGTTAAAACTTTATTGCAAAAAATATGGCGGGTGCCTTGATGCTATAAAAAATAAACTAGCTAAACTGCGTCACCCGTGACACTTATACTGTGATCACTGGTGACGGGGTAATCAAGGGGTTAAACCTTTATTGGGGGGGGGGGTTAGGAGGGGTCCCTAGACTTATTAGGGTCTAAGACTAATTACCCTAACAATTATTTTAGTCACTAATGACACTTGTACAGCAATCAAAAAAAAATCTGATTGCTGTACTGGGTGACACAGTGACAGGCAGTGAAAGGGTTAATTTTGGGGGTGATCGGGGGGTTAAATGTGTACCTATGTGACCTGGTGTCAGTGTACTGTTGTGCAACTCACGTTTAGATGCTCTCTCCTTCTCGGTCAGGAACGAAAAGACCGACACAAGGGAGAGAGCAGCACTTCCCCTAGCAATGTTTACAAAACATTGCTAGGGGAAAACAACCATTGGCTGAGGGTGATCAGCAGGTCTAGACCAGATTTTATTGGCCTGGTGAGTGATCGGTTCTGTACCGAATCCGATCGTCGGGAACGGCGGGGGGGGCGCGCGCCCTACAGCCGTTCATGTGGAGGACGTAGAGCTACGTGCTCTCGCGTAGCAGTGCCGACCTGCCGCAGTAATATGACGGCAGGGGGGGTCGGCAACTAGTTAACTGTGGGGGATGTGCGGATGGAGAAAATAAATGTATAGTTAGGTGGGAGCCAGATAGGCTTCTCTGAAGAGATGAGTTTTCAGGGATCGTCTGAAAGTAGACAAAGTAGAAGATAGTTGGACAGATTAGGGTAGAGCATTCCAGAGGATGGGTGAGGCTCAGAAGTCCATTGATCTTAATAGGAGTTCTTCAAAGGGATCCAGACTGGGGAATTGTGTAGGAAATATAAAACCTGTGGCTTTCAGATCATTTTAATTACATTTGCGTGGCCCATTACTGAAAGGGGAAGTATACACCAGACCTTACTTTGGGTTTGAAATCTTGTCAACAAAGGGGCAATATTATCCACTATATATGACAGAGGAGACGCGGTCATGCTTATTCACAAATATTTGAAAGAGGAGACAATTTCAACATGTGACCAGGTTGATGGCAAATCCTTCGGCAATTGATCTAGCGGCAAAATCACACACTTCTCCCAGTTAATAGATAGCCCTAAGAATCTGGCAAACTCATCCATATAGTTCATAAATTCTGGCACAGAAGACTGAAGATTAGATAAAAATAACATCATCAGCATCAGCATACAGTGCTACCTTTTCTTTTATATTCCCTCTAACCAGGCCAGTTATGTCTGAAGCAGCCCAAAAAAAGGCACGCCAAGAGTTCAATCAGTACCACCCCCCTGGGTCGGTCGGGTGCACTTACCCCATCTATGGTGGGCAGTGCTTCTCCCTGGGTTCACCTGCTCGGTGTCCGACAGCTTGCCCTTTCCCTCCTCCACACAGGCATTGTGCCATCTTCCGTTTCCTCCCTCCTTCTCAAAAGGCCAATTGAGACTTCTCTTTTCAGCCAATCGGAAAACGGGCCTCAGACCTGCTTCTGATTGGCCAGACTGAGGATCAGTGTTTCAATAGCGAATATTTGCTGTTGCAACACCTGGGTGTAATACTTTGTGCCAGGAGCCCACCCTATTTTGAAGCCTATTAGAGCCTCTGGCTCCAGTCAGGTGCGTGAAAAAAAAAAACACCCCCACCGATGAAAGGGGTCAGAGGCATGATTAGGGGGTGGCGGTGTCCTGTCAAAGTAGCGGCCATGGATAGAGGGGGGCGGCGCTTCAGCGCAACTAATGTACAGGCCACCACTGGGTTCAATAGCAATGGCAATAAAGAGGGGTGACAAAGTATACCCGTGCCACGAAAAAGCTTAAAGGGGGAAGATTGTACACTAGTAACCCTAATATAATACCCAAACCCATTTATATTGTATATGCACACAACATGTCAAGTTGTATAACAATTTTGGTTTTGCAGCATTGTATATGGATTTTTATATTCTTCTTTTTACCAGAGTTTATATTATAATTGTCATGATTCATACCACATGTTCACATCCAATAAAATCTTTTAAACCTAACAATCAATATTATATATTATAATTATTGAATTGTTGCTTGCCTAAAAACCCCATCGGGGGAACGCTCCCATATCACACATATCCGGGGTGAGCAGCACCATTTACTCTCAATATGTGTCTTTTCCATTTCACACAATTTTTGGGTGGTTAAACACCCCTTCCCCCTTAGACACATGAGTGTAAGGACATGAACCATGTGCCACCGATGTGCTTTTTGCCTTCTGTCTCTGTATTGCATAATATCTCATATACCTGGAGTAATTTTCAGGGTGATGAATAGGTTAACCTGATGTTAGGATACGGAATAAACTTCAAACAGGGGACAAATTGTGAGATTTTGATCTCCTCCCCCGTTAGAGAGAAATTACTCTTTCCTCTCAGGCTTATAAATAACAAATAGTTACAAAATAAACAAATCTATACCCCCCTTTCTTTCTATAAGGACTAATACCCTATGTTTATTTAGCATAACTGGGACAGGCAATCTTGATGTCACATCACCAGGCACATGGCTCAATTCCTTTTTAGATATAAATCTAATATTCAAATACTGCAACAATGTATTTCAATAAATGTATGGTGTTATATTTCACGATTTGTGTCATTTACATGTATTAACCATATGACAGTAATGATTTTTTATGTATTTCCTTTTATGGCTTCCTATTTGGCCACTGGTGCTAGTGGGTTTAGTGTTTTTTTCCCCCCATGTGACTTCCCGGCAAAGGAAGGGAGCACAGGCCTCTGTGCTCCCATCATGCTCCATGAGGCGGCGGAGTTTCTTCAGTCCGCCGCCGGCGGCATCCCCAATCACGTCCGGACGTTGCAAAGTCGCATACGTGCGACTTCACAGCGTTTCGCATTTGCGGCGGAAGTGACGGCAGCGGCCAGGGATTTAAGTTTTTCTGGGACGCCGAGACACCCAAAGAGAGCCGCTATTGCAGCTTGGTTTCCTCGGCCTAGCAATATGTTGATGGATTATTAATACGGATCACAAGTTGATATAAAACAGTGATCTCCAAACTGGGGACCCCTGCTATATTGGTTCTGTCTCTAGGACAGACAGCTAAACCTCCTTGTCCCATAAACTTCAGAAAACATATTTCTTTGATCTCGGTTTTATTAGAACAAGCTAGGTGAAACTACAAAATAACAGAATTAGACCTCAATAAGTACACTATTGTATACAATACAGCATACATCGCAGAAACAACGATATACAATACAAGATGATATAGTAAAAACTAACTTTTTTAAGTTCTCTAAGGGGTGATGGCGATAGATAGAGCAAGACATGTCCTGCTTCCTGCAGTGGGCGTTTTCACTTCCTGTGAATATTCTACCCAGAATCCCGTGCTTACGAACAACTTCCTTAACCACACACACACACAGTGAATCCAATAACAGAACTGAAGCAATACCAAAAAAGGACGCTAGATGGCGCCTGCACTCCGCATATGATTGTCTTATGTAAATTAAAAACCTTAAATCTTATTTTAACAACACAGATACAGGTAATCAGAATATAAGTCTGTGGGACAGAACAATACTTTATCTAGCCCTTGGAGCACTATTCCCCTCAATGATATGAGGCACTATTACGATCATGGATACTAACAGTGGGGCATAGTTTCGGCCACTAACAACTGGGCACTATTCATCCCACTGACACCAATTATGGGGCACCATTTATCCCAATGATACCAACAAAAGGGCACAATTCCTCCTACTGACAACAATGACGGGGCATTATTCCTTCCAGTGGCACCAACCATAGGGCAACATTACTCCTAGCGATACCAATGATGGAGAACTACTCCTCTACTGACACCAACAATGGGGTACTACTAGGGTTGCCACCTGTCTGGGATTCACCTGGACAGTTCGGGTTTGGAATTATGCGTCCAGGTTTCAGACTGTCTGAAACCCGGACACATTATTCATACCGGACTATGGCTTTCCAGCAGGGTTGTTGGCTGTAAGTGTCTAAGCCGAGAGTGTCTCATTCAAACTGGCCAAAGCCAGCAATAACAATTGCCCCCTACAGATGGGAGAGGAAAGAGGGCACCAATCTGCTCCACTTCCTCCTGCCCCTACACCTCTGTGTCTGCCCACACTCCAATTCCCGGCCCTGTGCCTCAGAAAAGGAAAGCGGGGGTAGAAAATGTCAAGTCCAGCAGCCTCAGATACATCTGGATGAGAGGTGCTGACTGCCAAGGGGGGGTAGTGAGCTCGCCATCCAACCCTGTCTAAAACTAAAGTCTCCCCCTTCTCTCTCCTGCCTCAGAGGCCACAGTGTTCCCCCTCACATCAGAGTCCTTTCCATACATCAGAGTTCTAAGTGTTCCCCCTTAAATCAGGGTTCCTAGAGCATCCCTTATGTTAGAGTCCCCAGAGTTCTCCCTTACATCAGAGTCTGCAGAGCACCCCTTACAGTGTAAGAGAACTATTTGAGTTCGATGTAAAAGGGGACTCTGTGGATAGTCTATACTATAAAAGAAAATAAATTGCTGTGCACCACTGAAGTGTTCGGATTTTACTTGAAAAAAAGGTGGCAACCCTAGGTACTACTTCTTTGCTGACACCAACAATCGGGGACCATACCTCCACTTATACCAATGATGGAGCACTATTCCTCCACCTTCTGACTATAGGCACTATGTCATTTATTTAACCCACACCCCTCTCCCTCTACTGACCATTACCAAAACTACAGGTTTTATTGAGGCATGAAATGTGCTTTAACTACTACTGATGTACAGTCGTGGCCAAAAGTTTTGAGAATGACACACATATTAATTTTCACAAAGTTCGCTGCTTCAGTGTTTATTATAGCAATTTACATATACTTCAGAATATTATGAAGAGTGATCGGATGAATTGCAATTGCAAAGTCCCTCTTTGCCATTAAAATTAACCTAATCCCATAAAAAAACATTTCCACTGCATTTGTGAAGAAGGATTCAGGGCGCCCAAGAAAGTCCAGCAAGTGCCAGGACCATCTCCACTGCGATTCAGCTGCAGGGGTCAGGGCACCACCAATGCAGAACTTGCTCAGGAATGGCAGCAGGCAGGTGCGAGTGCATCTGCTTGCACAGTGAGCCAAAGACTTTTGGAGGATGGCCTGGTTTCAAGAAGGGCAGCAAAGAAGCCACTTCTCTCCAGAAAAAACATCAGGGACAGAATGATATTCTGAAAAAGGTTCAGGGATTGGACTGCTGAGGACTGGGGTAAAGTAATTTTCTCTGATGAATACCCTTTCCAATCGTTTGGGGCATCTGGAAAAACCCTTGTCCGGAGAAGAAAAGGTGAGCACTACCACCAGTCATATGTCATGCCAACAGTAAAGCATCCTGAGACCATTCATGTGTGAGGTTGCTTCTCAGCCAAGGGAGTGAGCTCACTCACAGATTTTCCCAAGAACATAGCCATAAATAAAGAATGGGACAAAAACATCCACCAAGAGCAACTTCTCCCAACCATCCAAGAACAGTCTGGTGAGGAACAATGCCTTTTCAGCATGATGGAGCACCTCACCATAAGGCTAAAGAGATAACTAAGTGACTTGGGGGAACAAAACATCAAATTTTGGGTCCATGACCAGGAAACCAGACTTTAATCCCATTGAGAACTTGTGGTCAATCCTTAAAGGGGTTGTAAAGGTACAAGTTTTTTTACCTTAATGCATCCTATGCATTAAGGTAAAAAAACATCTCACAGCACCAGCCCCCCCCCGAGGCCCCGTTGTACTTACCTGACCGTTCGAATCTCCCGGGCACTTCCACGTCGTCCTCTTCGGTTCCCAGCCTGGCCGTTGATTGGCTAGGCTGGGCGGATTGATAGCAGCGCAGCCATTGGCTAGCGCTGCTGTCAATCAGAGCGGATGACACGGCGCACCGGGGGGCGGAGCCGAGTGATAGTCGGCGGCTATGGCCGCCGCTGTATCACGGGAGCGCACTCGCAAAAGCTTTCCTCCGTGCGAGCGCCCTCGCATGAAGAGGGAAAGCTTTTGCGAGGAGGAGCCCAGACAGCCGCCGAGGGACCCCAGAAGACAGCTTTCCGGGCCACTCTGTGCAAAACGAACTGCACAGTGGAGGTAAGTATTACATGTTTGTTATTTTTTTTTTTTAAAAGCCCTGACTTTAGTGTCCCTTTAAGAGGCGGGTGAACAAAAAAACCCCACAAAATCTGACAAACTCCAAGCATTGATTTTGCAAGAATGGGCTGCCATCAGTCAGGATGTGGCCCACAAGTTGATTGCCAGCATGCCAGGGTGAATGACAGAGGTCTTGAAAAAGAAGGGTCAACTCTGAAAATATTGACTCATTGCATAAACTTAATTTATACTATGGAATTATAATATGGAATTATACTTCAGTATATTATAGTAACATCTAACAAAAATATCCAAAAACACTGAAGGAGCAGACTTTGTGATAATATTATTTTTGTGCCATTCTTAAAACTTTTGGCCACAGCTGTACAACAGGTATTTGATTTGATCATTGTAGACTAGAAGTGCTAAATTGTTTTTGATTGGGTTTCTCAATTGATAAAGTTTCACATACAAGCCAAAAAAATTTCGGATCTAAACAAACAGTGATGAAATGAATGTATGCGATGCTGTATCGGATAATAATTGCAGTCTTTCTCTCGTACACTGCTGCTGTCAACATGCATTGTGTGTGCTGTCATCACAATGCCTTTTCCATAGATCAACAGCTCTTACCTTATCTTACTTCCTGTCTAGACTTCTGAAACACCCTCCTCTGTGTTTTATTGAAGAGATTAGACCTTTTCCAATGTATTATGAAGACCGATGCCAGTCTAGAAATGGAACTCCAGCCAAAGCAGTTTTTTGTTTTGGATGGCATGAGACAGGACTGAATCTTATTGCTGCCTGTATCCCTGCTGGGGAAATATCCCTTCAGATACTATTTTAGGGGCAATGGTCTTTGAAATAGAAGGATAAGGAAATCACCTGAGTGGTGACAGCAAAAAAATAAAATAAAAAACAAACATTGGGTTTTAACCTCGTACCATATTGTCCAACACAATTTTGAAATTACATCATAACAAAAATTTGTGCAAATATTTATGATATATTTTCTTTAGAAATCAGCCACAACCTAAATAGAAAAGCCAGTTTCCTGCCAGCATGCTGCAGAGAAAGACCATCAGTGTGATATGCCCCTGCTTTGCAATCAGTAAAACTTAGTGAAGAGAGAGCTCTATATCTGACTCAGCATGTGTTGGTTAGACCTCTGCAGAGAGACCACATGGCTTTAGGCCAGCCATAGACAATTTTAATTTCAGCTGATTCAGCAGGAACTAGCCAAGATTCAAACCATGTACAGGCAGGCTGAATATACCAAATTGATCGATTAATCAACTTGGGTACAAAGTATAAATACACATACACATGCCACCGGCTTGCTGCTGCTGCGATTTAACACAGTGGGTCCCGTGGATCCGATGTCCACTGGCACCTGCTGATCGTTTTGGCACACAGGCAGAACGGTCTATGTAAACAAGGGACATTGCGGTTCTGTCAGTACAGATGTCATGGATCCTCTGTTACCTGTAAAGCAGAAACACCAATCCACGACTTCAACTAGTAAAAGCACCTCCCCACCACACTGAATCACCCAGCTAGGCACAAATTTAACCCCCTGATGTTAACTCCTTCCCTGCCAGTGTCATTAGTATAGTGACAGTGCATATTTTTAGCACTTATCACTGTAATAATGTCACTGGTTCACAAACACGTCAGTGTTCGATTTGCCTACCACAATATCACAGTCTCGCTAAAAGTTGCGGATCACCACCATTACTAGTAAAATAATAACAATAAAAAAAATCATAAATATATCCCCTAGTTTGTAAACGCTATAACATTTGCGTAAACCAATCAATATACGCTTATTGGGATTTTATTTTACCAAACATATGTAGCAGAATACATAATGGCCTAAATTGATGAAGTTAGATTTTTATTTTTTTATTGGATATGATTTATAGCAGAAAGTAAACAATATTCCACAGTGGTCTGGCTTTTTTTTGTTTATTGCACAAAAAAAAAACAGAAGGTGAACAAATACCACCAAAAGAAAGCTCTATTTGTGTGTGTGTTATCTGTAATAAGCGTGTAGCCCAATGCAGTCAGGTATTAAATGACATATCCGTATAAGTAAGAAGGCCGAGCAGTGGCCTGTGTTTATGGGAGGAGCCCGGCAGCCTATATAATCTCCTCACACGCCACCGGGCTCCGTCGGTTTCCTGTCTCAGCACAGGCTTCCGGATGCACTTTGCTTGCGTCATCGCACCCGCGCCATCCAGCTGACACCGCAGACACCGAGCCGTCTGCTCGCCCCGCATCCACCTGACCGCGACAGGTAGGCTCTGCTCCCTCACCGCCCAACCCCCATTCCAAACTGGAGGCTCGCTCGTATCCCACATGCTGGCTGCTTCTAAGACATTTCAGCTTGTCACTACCACATACTCCTTAACCGCACCATGCACTGACTGTCGCAAGAACGCCCACGCAGTTTCGTCACACCCCACATGTCCCACACTCCTCACCATCAGTTGCAGGCATGTCTGTTTAACCCTCAAATGTATATTTGCAACGCTCAACCACTAGCAAATGTTTTACCATGATATAGTGCAGTGTTACAGGCTAATTCAAACTCAATCTTCTTGATAATGCAAACTGAAATATTCTGGTACAAGATTCATTAATAACAGCAAACTGTAAATACAATGCCCAACTGCATCTCGTGCAGTCCGCCCTATAGCATTAGTGTTTTGTTTACCTTGCACTAAACTGTATTCCACCTCTTGTCACATGCCTCACATGCATGCACTGTTTCATTGGGCACACTTACAACTAGCTTCCCTACTATATTTATGTTGTTTAAAAACAGTTTTTTTTTTTTTTTTTTGGTTGGTTGTTTGCTTGTGTTTTGTTGTTTTCCCCTGGTTTGTTGAACTGGTTATCCACTTCAAAAACACACTACCACAGCAGACCAACTGCAGCTTCCCTGCTTCACTGCACTCACAGCCCCACGGCTTTTCTCAGAACCCAACACATGGAATAGCGTGCACCGCATTGGGAACTCACGTATACCCAGCCCTCCATCCCCTGCCTTAGTACTCATTGCTGCGCACCTTCCTGGCGCACGGCAATGCGTAAAGCACACATGCCACCGTTTACTCAGGCTTGTTGGGACAGCCCATTCATTCTTTCCTCCATCTTTGCTTCACAGGAATACCACACTCACTCTACTCGCCTCCTAGGCATGCCTCCCACAGCCCTCGACCCTCACGAGTCACACCCACACGCACACCAGCCACGGCACCCCCGATCAGTAGCGGCCTCACTCCAGCTCATGCTCCACAGCCCGGTAGTGGCCAACCACGTGTCAACGCACCTTCACGCGCCTCTTGTGGGTCGTTCCCTCACTTACCCAGCTGCAGTACGTCTGGGTGTAAACAAGCATCTTCTTAGCCGCAGCTTCACTCCATTCCACACATGGCCAAATCCGCTGTGGCCCCCTTTCAGTACATGCTCCAGAGCCCGGTTGTCAGTCACAATCACAGTGCACCGGTTCATGTCTGTCATGGATCATCACAGCCACTTGCCCTACCAAACACACCCCAGCAAGTCCACACACGTCCCCACACACAGTCCGGACCCAAACATGCCCCTCTCTCTTTTAGCCCCATTTCAGCACGTGCTCCAGAGATTCGCATCTCTGCCATGGAATTCCTGTCACTCATTTCCTTGACACACGTCCAGATCCCAACTCCGGCATGTTACCACAGACGGGCTCGCCTCAAACGCTTCCCAACAGTGTCGCCCTCATTTCAGCACATGCTCCAGAGCTCCCGCGTTGTCAGCCAGACCCACAACGCACCACTTCAGGCCTCTGTCATGGGACATTTCGGTCACAAGCCATCACCGTGTCATCCCGTTAGCCGCTTGCTTACAACACTCGGCTTAACCAGCCCCTGTCCTTACACATTGTCATTTCTCCACAGGTCAGTCATGTTTACCAGCTCCTTCCCGCATGCCAGCTCGACACTCATTTCTACAGGTAAAAAAAAAAAAAAAACATCCCCCGCAGGACACAGAAACAACCCAGTTTCGTCTCACCCCTGTAGGTTCCTGCTCGACCCACCTGACTTTGTAGACAACACTACGCACCCAAGGCACGATTTACCCTGAGTCATGTCTTAGGCCGGCAGTGAAGACCTTTTTGCCGCCCCTTCCTCACTGCCCCCCCGCTTCAGAGAGCGACAGCGTACGCTCCTACAGGGGATGGACTATCCCCAAGTTGACTGCGGACTTAAGGCGCAAGCATGTGCCCTTTCCGGCCACAGCCAGGAAGGCAGAACTCTTCAGACTCCTCTTCCCACCTCCAGCCTCAAACACCGACCCACCATTCTCACCCGGACTAAGCACCCAGCTAGCCTCATTACAGTCCATATCTGCCATCATGTGCCAACTCCACGTCATGGTCGCAACCCTCTCCACCATCGTCACAGACGTACATGCGAGAATGACGCTTCTGGAGGCTCGCCCACCTACCGATCCGCCCACGCTCACCCCGGACTCCTCCACAGTCCATCCACAGATACCTCCCCCGCTCACACCCACAGGCAAGTACTCCGTAGTTCTCCCAGCACACTTGGTCCCCGCCAACATCAGGAAGGACATCCTGGACGGCAAGGACGTCAACCTAGCCTCCCTCCTCATCTCAGTACACGACCTAGCTGAGAACAAGGGCTACGCCTGGGGAGACGTCTCAGTGGTCCTCAAGACCAAGGACCCAAGGCTCAACTGTAAACTATCGGTCCCAGAATTTGCCTTGGCCTTCGGCATGTTCAGAGACGTCCTATGCTCTGCCTCCCCCAGCAGGAGGGAAAAGCTGGACCTTTACCTCCACACCTTAGTGGATCTGGGCTATAAGTACGGAGGGTTTTCTTTTTATGACTACCACCACTCCTTCTCAGCCAAAGCAGTGGCCAGGCTGCTGCAGTTCCAGACCACAACAGATTGGAGTCTCATGGACACCGAGTTGTTCTGCCGTCACTTCGCCTGCCTGCGCTCACCCTTATGCGCTGTTTGCCAGTCCTCCACCCATACCGCCACGTGGTGTGCCAATGCCGCCAACACTCGCCCGTTCGAACTTCCCTCCACCTCAAGGGCAGCTCCGGGCCTACCGGCCACCCAGGCAGACAAGTTCGGGCGCCCGGTACAGGCGGTAGGCGGCGCGGCCATCTGCAACAATTTCAACCACGGCTCCTGTAACTTCAGCCAATGCCGTCTGCTCCATGTCTGCCTTACATGCCATAGGGCGCACCCCAGGACCCTATGCGTAGTCAAACAACAAAAAAAGGCCTGACTAGGCTGCATAAATATCCCCTGGATGGAGCTCTACCTCACCTCCCACCCCCACCCCCTCTCTCACCACCTTCTTCGTCCATGGCTTCACAGCAGGGTTTCACACAGGCCTCATTTCCCTGCCCCACACAACGCACGTGTAGGAACCTGCGCTCAGCCGCCACAGACGAGCAGGCCATTGACCAGCTTCCACAGACAGATCTAGAGCGAGGCTTCATCATAGGCCCCTTTACCAGGCCCCTCTTTAGCACCTGGAGAGTCAGCCCTATTGGAATTGTTAGGGGCAAATTCTCAAATAAAGCACGTTTGATTTACGACCTGTCTGCGCCTCATTCTTCCCCCACCCCCAGCCTGAACTCCTTAATTCCCTCCGAGGAGTTCTCCTTAAAATATGCGTCCGTAGACATGGCAATCCAAGCCATTATAAAAACCGGCACGGGCACCTGGCACTCCAAGGCAGACATCTTGGACGCCTTCAAACTCCTGCCTATCCACCCATCCCTCTGGTGTTGGCATGGCAGGAAATGGAGAGAGTCATACTACTTCGCCACCAAGCCGACATTTGGCTCCAAGTCTAGTCCCTGGCTCTTCGACACCTTCGCACAGACTCTCACCTGGATACTCATGCACCAAGCCCAGTGTCAAGAAGTCATTCACTACTTGGACGACTTTTTGCTGATTGAACAACACGACACGCCTCCAGGAGACCTTCAAATGTTGAGACTCATCTTCAACAATCTCAACGTCCCCATTGCGGAACACAAAGTGGACGGCCCAGCACACTCCATCACTTCCTCGGAGTTAACCTGGACACCACCTCCATGCAAGCCAGCCTTCCCCCCGACAAACTGACCCGCATTAGGGCAGTTCTCCAGAAGTTTCACCCAAACGCAGGGCTGCACCAGAAGGCAGCTGCAGTCCCTCCTGGGAATGCTCAATTTCGCGGTAAGGATCATCCCTCAGGGACGATCCTTTGTCTCGCGCCTCCTGGTTTTCCTTTCCCAGGCACAGGACCCCGATCAGATTCTCAAACTGGATACCGCAGCCCTTAGCGGACCTCACGATGTGGGAAGAATTTCTCACCAACTGGAACGGTATATCCATGTTTATACCGTCAGTGTCACCCCTTTTCCCACAAGTAGTGACCGACGCTGCAGCCTCTACAGGTTTCGCGACTATTTTTGGCCACCACTGGTTCGCAGGACCATGGCCGCCAGAAATACTAGTGATTCCGGACTTCACCCAGACGTCCTTGTTCAAGTTGTACCCAGTCGTAGCAGCCGCCCAACTCTGGGGCCACAGCTAGGCTGGACAAACCGTAACCTTCACCACTGACAACCAGGCCACAGCCGACATTATCAAGGGCAGCTCCAGGTCCCTTGTTATAATGTCCTTCCTATGTCGGCTGGTGCAAATATCCTTATTACACCAATTCAACGTGCTTTGCACCTTCCTCCCCGGCAAGTGTAATCTCGCCGCAGACGCCTTGTCCCGCTTTAATTATGCCTCCTTTTTCCAGAAGAAACCCGTACCCGATCCATCTTCAGCTCCTATCCCACCTTGGTCTCAACTGACCCTGGACTGACACAGCGCCTATATCAAGCAACCCAGCTGATTAACCAGTCTCTCTCTCGCAATACCCTCAAAGCCTATTACACAGCTTGGGACACATTTAGCAAGTTCTTGACGTGCCACTCTGCGAACACCACCCCAAACGTCAAGCACCTACTGGCCTTCATCTCCTACTGCCTTACAAGACTACAAGACCCGGCAAAGCCTTCGCTGTTTATATCCCACGCAGTCAAAGCTGCCCTATGCGCAGTCCAGAAACAACAACCAACCGTCAACGCCAAACGCCTGCCCATAACCAGCACCATATTTTAGAGACATGTCCGCCATCCTCGTCACATCCCCAGTCGGCCTCCTCCCTAGCTTGGTCATACAAGCGCCCATCTACCTGGCCTATTATGGTTTCCTCCGGCCAAGCGAGTTCGCCTACAACAACCCCGCCGGCCAAATTCTACGCAGACAACACTTGGTCAGGACCGCTTCACGTTACATCTCACTACCTCCAAAACACAGCAATTAGGCCCCGGCTTAGACATCGCCATTTACAAAAGACAGGTAACGCCTGGTGCCCAGTAACTGTATTGAACCACCTACTGTTACTTTTGCCAGCCCAATCGGACTCCGCTCCTCTACTCCCTTTTCCGAACAAACCTCTCAACATCAGCCAGTTCATTAAACACGTGAGGATCCTCCTACGAAGTCTACACCTCAATCCTAATCAATATTCAGGCCACTCCTTTCGTATCGGAGCAGCCTCAGCCGCCTCGCGACACGGGGTCCCCGACCATATCATTAAGAAGCTAGGCAGGTGGAAGTCCGCCTGCTTCGCTCGGTACATTCCTGACCCTCAGGCGGAGATGGCACAAGCCTTCGCCAAACTTGCGCACTAATTCTGACTCAGTAAAACTATACCCCTACCTGAATGTCTTTGCCCCCTTATTTTGGCATACCGTCCATAAGGGCCAGCGCACACTTCAGGTCCGTTGTATGTTGTGAGTCCTAGTCAGTCTGTGTCCATGTCCGTATCGGCCATAGGGCTCCAACCATAAGTAAGAAGGCCGAGCAGCAGCCTGTGTTTATGGGAGGAGCCGGCAGCCTATATAATCTCCTTACACGCCACCGGGCTCCGTCGGCTTCCTGTTTCAGCACAGGCTTCCGGACGCACTTTGCCCACCCCCCATCCCATTTCACAGGAATTACCAGCTTCATTCCCCTCCACAACATCCATCATTTAACAGGGTATGCCCCTTTTTTTGGCGTACCGTCCTTAATGCCGTGTACACACGATCACTTTTTGCGATGAAAAAAAACGACGTTTTTTAAAACGTCATTTAAATTGATCGTGTGTGGGCAAAACGTCGTTTTTTGTGTCATAAAAAACTACCAAAAAAAAATTCCAACATGCTTGAATTTTTTGTGTCGTTTTTGTTTCACAAAAAGTCACCGTGTGTAGCAAAAACATCGTTTAAAACTACGTTTTTCAGCCCGCGCATGCCCAGAAGCTAGTTATGAAGCGAGCTTCAATGGAAAAGAGTGGTGAACGTAACCTCGCTTTTTGTGAAAAAACGATGGTGTGTATGCAAAATCGTCTTTGAAAAGTGACGTTGTGTCCATGTCCGTATCGGCCATAGGGCTCCAACCATAACTGGAGAACTACAGATCAGCAGGAGATCAGCAAGAGCAGAATTCACCCTTTTCTAAGCATCAGTTAATTTCAACCCCTCAGAATATTTTTGGTTCTTTCATGTAGCCTAGAAATCACAGCACAATACACATGCAGCAGATGGTATTGGTTAACTTATTAATGCCGTAGTTGGATTTGAAATGAAAGAATTGCGCATCCAATAGGAACTTTGAGGTCAACTGTTGCTGGGAGTAAGCAAAACAAAACTGTTTTATCATATTACTACAGCATGCAGGGGCAACATTCCTTCAATAATTATATTTCACTCCACACACAAAAGGCTCTATTCAAGAAACCGACAAAAAAATAAATCTCTTGATCAATCAACAATGAAAGGTAATTCAGAAAGTTTTGTTCCTGTGACTAGTGCAGTAACTTAAAGTAAAGCGACTGCATGAACAGAAAACTCTGGACAGCACAAATGAAGGTTATGGAATACACAGCATGTGCCAGGGTGTATACACCATCAACCTCACCAAAACATAGTTGGTTCACACCCATTTGATTATTGGAAAATCTGTCTGCATGATCATGAGATTCATATGCTTGGAACTCATTGTTACCACTCTTATGTTAACTCCTACATGGCTTATTCATTGCACAAAACATTGTGCTACCAGCCCATGCCTTTGAAGGGCAACTCCACTTTTGTGGAAAAGAATATAGCAGATAAAAAATAAAAAAAAATGCATTTACAACTGCAACACAAGCCATATTGTAAGCGGAATTTCACCCTAAATATATACCCTCTCCCATGTGATCCAGCATACTGGCGTCAGCGCCAGTATGCTGTTTTTTTTTTTTTAAATCCATGTACTTACTGTCTTATGCAGAATTTTATTTTTTTTACCCCGCGGTGGACGGCGCCAGTATAGCGCGTCACATCTTACGAAAGTACCCGAAAAGGACTCGGGTAATCGCGGTGAAAATGCGGCGCCTGCGCACAGACCTAGGAGCTGACTGCGCAGGCGCCGTATTTCTCCGAGTCCTATTTCGGCGTTTTTCGGAGGGCGTGACGCGCCATAGCCGTAAATACGGCGCCTGCGCAGTCAGCTCCTAGGTCTGTGCGCAGGCGCCGCATTTTCGCCGAGATTACCCGAGTCCTTTTCGGGTACTTTCGTAAGATGTGACGCGCTATACTGGCGCCGTCCACCGCGGGGTAAAAAAAATAAAATTCTGCATAAGACAGTAAGTACATGGATTTAAAAAAAAAAAAACAGCATACTGGCGCTGACGCCAGTATGCTGGATCACATGGGAGGGCTTATATTTAGGGTGAAATTCCGCTTTAAGGTGGTATTGAAAGAGAAGTATGAGGTTTGAAAACACAAACTCACATACTCAACTAGGTGGGTGCCGCATCAATCTGATGCTGCATCTGTCCCTTGCCACCTTGAGAATTGAGAGATCAAATACCACTGATCACTCGGTTCTTGGTCTTCCGTGACCGGCTCTCTGCTGCGCTCCTCCTGTGCTTTTTGGAGCCTTGTGGAGGGGGTGGGAGCGGCTGGCTCAGGCCTTCAGTGGTGCACCGAGAGGTTGAGCCAGCTGCTGCTCTTGCATCTGGGTGGATCCCAAAATAAAAGTCAGGATCTCTCCAGAGTCTGGATTGGAGTGATGTCCACCAACAGAGGACGTTAGGCAGCTGTCGGCTTGATATGAGTCACAGGAGTGCACTCCTGTGACCTACAGAAAAAGTAGGAACAAAAAAGCTTTGGGCCTATTTCTCCTTTAAACCCAAAAGCAAACATTTATTATATTTCAGCTTACCAATGCTTTAATGTGATAGTTGCATTCATTTTGTTTTTTAGACTTTCTTCTGAGTAATCTGTCCAGTAGGTCTCTTTTTCATAAGAACATACTCTTGCAGATGTATCAGTTACAGGGATGAGACTGACTAAACATTTACCACTGGCAGAAATGCTTACACAATAATCAGCTATTTAAAAAAGCTGCTGCAGGTTGGTGAGTTATGCAACATTGAATCCCTAAAGTCCAGCCAGGCAACTAGCATTTTAAAAAGAAAAGTTCAACAATTGAAGCCCACAGATTTCTTTCAACACAGATCCTGGCTAAAACCCAACTCTTGTCAACGATCATCATTTTTATTGCTGTATATATGCTTTTAACCCTGCAGCCATTTATCCAGTCCAGTGATATCACAGGTCCTTTCTCCTGCACTGAATGGTGCTCTCTTAACCATTTGAGCTCTGAAATGTTTTACTCCCTTCATGACCAGGCCCTTTTTTGCTATTCAGCACTGTGCTACTGTAACTGGTAATTGCACGATCACGCAACACAGTATGCAAATTACATTAAAATATTTGTTTCCACACAAAATTGAGCTCTCTTGGTTGCATCTGATCACCACTGGGTATTTTATTTTTAAACCACTTCAGCCCCAGAAGAATTTACCCCTTCCTGACCAGAGCACTTTTTGCGATTCAGCACTGCGTTGATTTAACTAATAATTGCGTCGTGGGACCTTGCACCCAAACAATTTTTTTTCTCACAAAAAGTTTTCTTTTGGTGGTATTTTTTGCGCTATAAACAAAAGAGCGACAATTTTGGAAAAAAAAAAACAATAATTTTTTACTTTTTGCTATAATAAATATCCCCCAAAAAAAACATATATAAAAAAACTAAATTTTTCCCTCAGTTTAGGCCAATTTGTATTCTTCTACATAATTTTGGTAAAAAAAAAAAAGAAAAAAAGAAATTGCAATGAGCAATTGATTGGTTTGCGCAAAAGTTATAGCGTCTATAAAATAGGGGGATAGTTTTACGTCATTTTTATTATTTTTATTTACTCGCGACATTATGGCAGACACATCGGACACTTGACACCATTTTAGGACCATTGTAATTTATACAGAGATCAACGCTATAAAATGCACCGATAAATGTGTAAATGGCACTGGCAGAGATGGGTTTAACCACTAGGGGGCAAGGAAGGGGTAAAGTGTGTCCTAGGGAGTGATTCTAACTGTGTGGGGGCTGGGCTACAAGTGACACGACAGTGATCACTGCTCCTGATGACAGGGAGCAGTAGATCACTGTCCTGTCACTAGGCAGGACAGGGAAATGCCTTGTCTCCCTGTTCTGCCTCTCCATGACACGATCGCAGAGAATGCAGGGTTTGTGGGGAATGGTCACGGAGAGGGGACTTTTTTTTAAAAGGGGACATACAGGTATGTCCATTTGCCCCCCACTGCCATTCTGCTGGCAGGGGAGACACCATGATCATGAAGGTGGTTCTCCCAGGGCCAGGACCAATATAAGGAACCCAAGATGGCTGCGAAAGGATTGGGGAGAACCCTTCCATTTCCATGTGGAACCAGCTCACATCAAAGATGTGGATGCGGATATACTGGTGGAAGTCGTCCTGATTAAAGCCTTGGAACTGGATGTACATCAAATCTACGCCGTGCAAGATTTTGCCAAGAATAGTACCAACAATGTTACTTTCCAATGGGTATCTACCTGCTTAAACGTTTATGAGGATGGCAAGAAGAAACACCTACCTGTACTCTGCTGGATCATGGTGGAGCCACTTTTCCAACTTCTAGAGATCCCACTGACAGTACATCGCTACAACCCTTTCATGGATACAAAAATGCTGAAGTTTTTCCTATCCCGGTACTGCTCCCATATCAACGGTGAGGAGCGCCTGACGCATAGGAAAGCAGGAGTTTGGAATAGTAAGATCCTTTACCGTGTTCGTCTGAAAGTAGATCCAGTTCGTCACCCTCCATCTGTGTTTTCTATTGGAGGTGATACAGGATACCCGTTTTACCCCACCCAACCAACGTACTGCCATACCCGTCATACCTTTGGACATACTAAAGACGCTTGTGAAAAGGGAGCCTGTTGCCGAAACTGTGGGAATCCTGGACACACAGTTTCAAGCTGCCCAAAAAGTAAGGTGTGTGATCTTTGTGGACTGTCTGGTCATTTGGTCAGAAAGTGTCCACAAAACCCCAGTGTTACCCGTTCATACGCTGGGGTGTTGAGAGGACTGAATGTACGGTCAGATGAAGAGAAGATGGAAACCACGTTACCGGAAGCTGGGGTGGAGGAGATCCTGAAATCTGCAGCTACTGATGATGTGAATGCAGACCAAGAGGAGGAATCCCCCGGGAGCAGTGCAGACACTATACAGAAGAAGCTAGTAACTGGAGGACCGGACCAGGAGAATTTGGCAAGAGAATATGCTGATCCAAAACCACAGAGACTCAATATGAGTGCCACGAGGAAAAGCAAGGAGACTGAATTTGGTATTCTACAGAACACAGACAATCAGTCTGGCACTGGTGAGGGGCAGCCAGGAAACCTCCCAGCTAGCCAGCAAGTGGACATACAACTAGAACATTCCAGTGCAGATTCAGCTTTAGAGTGAGGGAACTCAGAGGTAATTTCTACAGTGGACACGGTCAATCATATGGAGATAGAAAGGTAGAACAATGGCTAAAGTTGGGAGGAAAGAGTGGAGGCGGAAGAGACAAACACTTCCTTGCCTTGTGCGCAGAACTCTTGTTCTAAGAACCAATTGGAAGACGATGAAGGTTCTGCATCCAAACTTCTTAGGACGGAACCTGATTCTTCTTCTGGCCTGTCTGACATTGTGGGGAGTTTCTCTCCTATGTCAGCTTTCGGGGACCCTGATGCTACAGAGTCGCCTGTTAATGAAGTGAACACAGAACAGAACATAACTCAGGGACAGGATTTCTTCTTTCTCCTGACCTTTCAGGATTGAGTCTGAAAGAGTGACTCCTCCCCAGGGCTAGAACTGGGTCCAGTAGTAATCGGCGCACGCTCCTAACAGTAGGACATGTGGCTCCTGGTCCCAGACAGGCAGGCTTTCCACCCCAGCCCCTGCCCCTCAGCTTCTTCTCCCTGGACCAGTGATTCTGCCTTCCCTTGGCTCCCTCCCTTCCTCCACAGACACCACCTGGAAGCCATGGAAGCCAAAAAAGGTAAGCCCCTGATTCACAGGGCTACTACATCCCCCCCGAGGTCCGCTGGCGGCCATCCTTTTCAGGATAAGCCGCGTCGGCTGCCCCAGCGCCACCTGTGGAGCGATTCGCGGCTGCCGCGATTAGGAAAGACTGCGGCTTCACCCACGGCCTAGCGGGTCGACGCATTTTCTACCTCCAGCCACCCCAAAGCAGGACACAATTACCCCCCCACCCCACTCCACCATCAGCATCCCTGAGCCGCCTCTTGCACCATTCAAACTAGCCACACAGCCTCCCGGCTGAAGCACTGCTCCTCGGTCGGCGGCCATCTTGGTACACCCCGGCAATTGGGGTACCCCTACCACTCACCCCCTCCCCTTCCACAAACCAATAATTTTTAACTGAAAGGACCCCCCCTCCATATTCTGTCCTTAAAGTTACCACCACCGGTTTTCACCATTTTGATCCAGGGCTACGTCCGATCGCCCCCTGGGGGTCAGGAAGTAATTTTTTTCCCCTGCCGCGACATATTGGCATAGCGCAGACAGGTTTTTTTTGCCTTCCTCTGGATCAAACCGGGAGGTAGGATTTAATTGAATCCTCCTCCCTACCATTACGTAAACCCCCCCCCTCTGATAGACTTCAGCCCCCCAGTGCCTCGGCAACCATGACTAAGCTGAGATACTCTGCAGCAACCATTAGGGGACTAACGTCTTTTGCCTCAAGGTTACCGACCGCCACCAAAAAAGCCCTAAGGACCGACCGACTGTTTAGAATCGATCGACGATCAACAGTCAACCACCACACCCATCTATTCCAACCTAAGCACATATCATGTGCTTTGATCAACACAAGATCGGCAGTAAGACACCGACTAGAAACCTATGATTTCATACTACAATACGATTTAGACTGCCATTGCCGACACCTGTATTGACCACCTGGAAGGATTAGGGCTACAGCAACTAGTATGTGGGCCCACACATGCTTCAGATCACACGCTCGACCTAATTTTCAGACAAGATCTGAAAATAAGCATTTTAGAAAATGAACCATTGCCATGGACAGATCACCATGCAATTAAATTCATAATTTCCAAAATTCCCCCATTGATAAAAAGACCTAAGCCGGTGATAACTCACTGGACTAGATCTCAGAAGAAGCTCCATTCTGAACTCTTCAAATCTACCTTAGGAAACCAAACAAACAATTCAACCACTTCTAACAGCCTCAAACACTGGATGCCATAAATACAGCCCTATTACAGCCAGCCGACTTAGTAGCGCCAAAACGCGAAGCCCACATCCGGAAAAACAAGTTCAGCTGGTTCAACAACCAGCTGTCGTTACTGAAGCAAGAGCGCAGAAGGGTGGAAGCCGCCTGGAAAAGAAGCGCTTCAGAGGAGAACCTCATCATCTACAAGTCAATAACAAGAAAATACCACAAAGAAATCTTTAAAGCCAAGAATTTTTTTTTTCCAAGGCCATCAACAGCGCCCTAAACCGCCCCCGCGAACTCTTCAAGCTGGTCACTCAGACCATGAATCCGGGCTGTCTTGAAACCCCCAATTCAGATACCCAAGAATTTTGCAATGAATTATCGGATTTCTTCATCAATAAAATTGAGAGAATCCGGGAAAGCATTCAGCAAAACAATACCCCTCTCAACCTTTCACACAACACCCAGAGACATTTTCTAAAATCAACAAAGTTCACTCTGGAACCCATCTCCATCGATGCCACTAAAAATATCATCGGTACTTTGCGAAACAGCACAGCGCCTAATGATATCATCCCCACTAAACTGCTGAAGGAATGTGCCGACATCCTGGCACCGCCTATCACGCAGCTTATAAACCAATCATTTAAGGAAGGCACAGTGCCCTCCCAGCTGAAAGAGGGCACAATCCAGCCCATCTTGAAGAAACCTACCCTTTACCCCAAGGACCCAACTCACCGCCGTCCCCTAACAGGTCTAAACGTTCTCTCCAAGGTAATGGAGAAAGTAGTGGTACAACAGTTGCAACAGCATCTAGATACCGATAATCTAATTGATCCACTTCAATCGGGTTTCCGTCCCGGATACTGGACGGAACCAGCATTGGTCAAAATATGGGATGACGCCCTTGAGCCCGCAGACGAAGGAGAATCTTGTCTTCTGGTTCTGTTGGACCTAAGCGCAGCCTTCAACACAGTAGACCACAAACTGTTACTGACTCGTTGGCTGAGGTAGCCAGAGTCGCAGAAGGCGAGTTATCATGGTTCTCCTCCTTTCTGGAAAACCGATCACAAACAGTGAAATTGGGACCTTTCACTTCTGAAAAACGCACAGTATCATGGAGTCCCTCAAGGATCTCCCCTCTCACCGGTGCTCTTCAACATCTATCTTCGCCCTCTTTTTGAAATCATCAGTAGCGAAAAACTACTCTATCACTCTTATGCAGACGACACGCAACTGTTTTTTCGCATCTGCAACAATAAGGATCACCATCGCAGTTTAGAGAAATGTCTCTCTTTGATAGAAAACTGGATGACAAATTTATCTTAAACTCAACAGCTCCAAAACAGAACTTCTTCTGTTTCACGCCAGTCGTAAGAATCAACTGGCAACAACCTGGACTCCTCCGCTCATTCTGGGCAAAATCATCACCCGTAACTCCAAAGTCAAAAGTCTCGGGGTAATTTTTGACACCTACATGACAATGGACGCACAAATAGGGTCAGTAGTCAGGGGATCTCACCATCTGCTGCGCCTACTACGCAGACTTATTCCATTTATTCCTAAAGAAGACGTAGCAGTCGTGGTGGGAACAATTGTGAACTCCAGACTGGACTATGCAAATGCCCTTTACCTCGGACTCCCAAAGTACCAAATCTCTTGTCTGCAAGTCGTTCAGAATACGGCCGCCAGACTTGTGATTGGGAAAAAACATGGGAATCAATCTCACCTTCGTTGATCCACCGACCAAAATCTGGTCCAGATACCCAAAGCCAGATACAAGTCCAAGGGAGAAAGAAGGTTTGCAGTACAAGGTCCTAGACTATGGAACGCTTTACCAACCAGCATTCGGTTGGAGGAAAACCACCTGACCTTCAGAAGACAGATCAAAACTCTGCTCTTTTGATGTCTACAGACATAGGAACAACTAGCGCCCAGAGGCGATTTAGTTCACATGTGCAGCGCTATATAAGTTTTTCATTCATTCATTCAATGAATATGTAATGTTTGATCAAGTAGCTGCTTTTGAAAATGTTACACATTAGAGGTAGTAAGGAAGCTGGTGATATGTAATGATGGAGGGTAGCATTAATCGATCGTATCTTTTTAATAGTTGTAATGAGTTTAACGGTTACTTCTATTAATGTTAGGAGCATTGGCTCCTCTATTAGAAGAGCGGTGGTAATGCATGAGCTACAAAGTTTCACAGCTGATATCATTTGTCTGCAAGAATGTACCTTTAAGAGATATCCCAGTGAGCAGGAGTGGCCATGTGGGGAGGCAGTATGGATACCTGCCTATTCTTCTAGGAATGAAGGAGTAGGGGAATGATAAAAAATAGAGCTGTAAAAATTGAATCTTATACAACTATTGTTCCTGGTAGATGTTTACAAGTTATGCTAGAGTTCTTGGGGACAAAAATACACCTTTTTAACATTTATGCTCCTGCAGATAATAAGGAGAGAGTTGAGTTCTTTGAGGAAATATTAATGCACCTACCTGGGAAAATGCACACAATTATTGCAGGGGACTTTAATACAATTAGAGATCTGCAGGACTGAATAGGGCAAAGTGAAAGTAGGCTGGATAAGTCTTCTACTCTACTTACACAGATAATTGAAGATCTGCACTACCGTGATGCTTGGGAAGCAGAGAAAGAAGGGGGAAAAGGGTATACTTTTTATGCAGATAGCGGCAGGATTGACTACATTTTGTATAGTAAGAATTTGAAACTCGTTGATTTCTCTCTAGTTGAAAACATATTTTCTGATCATAAAGCATTAGGTGCGGAATTTTAAATAGATGCTGATGCTGTCCACGGTAAAGAATTGTGGAAACTAAATTGCAAAATGCTAGAGGACGCAAATGTAATAAGAAAATTGGAGTATAGATTTTCTAAATGGGTGCTGCGGAAAAGTGACTTCGCTAATATTTTAAACTGGTGGGACTGGTGTAAAAAACAAATTAAAAAGTTCTTTCAGACTCAAAGTTTTATAATGGCGAGAGAAAGACGGAAGGGAAAAAACATACAAACTTTACTTAGAATGAGGGACATGGGCCATGATATGGAGGAAGAACCGATAAGCGAGGATAGAGAAAAAGCAAATTGATTACAGAGAGAGGCAAAAGTATCATTTTCAAAGCAAAAATACAGAACTTGGAAGAAGGGGAAAAATGTACTAGATATTTTTTTTAGGAAAACTTTTAAAACAAAAAGATTTACTCACATCAGTAGCATCAGAACAAGGGGAAGTCAAGGGAGAAGCCATGGTAGCAACAGCTGTAAACTTTTATAAGTAACTTTTTTGTGGTCATAAGGGTGGAAGTACAGAAGAAATTACAGAGTACTGCTCTATTCTTGAGTCAAACGTATCACATGAAGGGATAGAATTCTTGTCTAGTCCAGTTACAATAGAGGAAATCTTTGCAGTTGTGGCAAGTATGGCGGTGGGGAAAACCCCAGGGGGAGATGGTCTTCCTGTTGAATTTTATAAGATAGCCTGGAGTTTTATTGCAGAACACATTCTGGAAATAGTACGATATATTTTTTTAAATGGGAATATCCCAGATACAATGAGGCAGGGTTTCATCACTCTAATATATAAAAAAGGTGACGAGAGATCTTAAAAACTCGCGACCAATAACACTGCTTAACATAGATTACAAGGTGATTGCTAAAATAATTGCAAATCGCATTAGAGGGGTAGTGAAAGACATGGTGGGGACTGAAGAGACATGCACTGTACCAGGCAGGAGGATCTCAGAGAACCTTATTCTCTTATGTGATCTGATTTATTACGCCCAAATAAATACCCAGCCAATTGTAATTGAAAGTATAGATCTGATGAAGGCTTTTGATACAGTATCGCACACTTTTCTTTTTGAAGTTATGCGTAAGATGGGTATCCCTGCAAACCTCCTGTCAGTGATGAAAGGTCTTTATAGTGGAATAACAAGTCAGATTCTCATTGATGGGAAAATAGGTGAAAGCTTTATAAATAAAATCGGGAGTAAGACAGGGCTATCCTCTTTCCCCCTTGGTTTTTATAAGTGTTATCGAACCGCTATTGAAAAATGTTTAAAACGACAAATTGTTTAGAGGTATGTTTATTCCAGGGGTGGTGGACAAAGGGTTAAAGCCATGGCCTATATGGATGATCTTGTCTTCTTGGGGCAAACACAACAAGAGCTGAATAGAGCTAATTTACATGTTAAAATATTTTGTTCTACATCAGGAATGTCAGTTAATTGGAGTAAAAGCAGTCTAGTGCCTCGTTTCCACTGAGCGGACCGGTTTGTTTACAATGGAACGGGTTAGAATGGTCTGGTCTATTCTGCTGAGCATTTCCACTGCAAATCGGACCATCCGGGACCATACAAGGTTTAGAAAAAATGCCTAGCACGTCCACCAATCAGTGAGATGTATTGTAGGTCCGCCCTAACCAAACCGTTCCATTTTCTATGGCCCCACATCTGAAGCAGGACCCAGAATGTTCCGATATGGTTCGCTTTTATGGCACGCTTTCATAATGGAAACACCCAAAATAGCGTACCGTACCGAACCGATCCGCTCAGTGGAAACGAGGCATATGTAGCCTGGGACAGGAGGTTGAAGTCCAGACAGAAGGTATCCCTTTTGTGAAGGAAACAAAGGTTTTAGGCTTAACATTTAATAGGGAATTGAAAGGTAAGAGAAGTTTAAAGGACTTGTCTGCTAACATAAATAGAAAGCTGAACCTATGGAAATTAAGAGAACTTACACTGTCAGGGAAAACTTTAGTTGTAAAAGCAATTATACCACCCCTGTTACTGTATACCTCACTAGTGTTTCCACCTTCAGATTTGTGGATACAAAGGATCACAAGACACATTTTCTAATTTTTTTGGGGATCTGAAATGGAGCGCTTATTCTGCTCTAAAATAATGCTGACAATGAAATGGTGGTTTTGATTTCCCAAATATAAGGAATGTTATACATTTGCACTACTGGTGCCTTATTCTCAGAATGTAGAAAGAGCGTGATCAGACAGCAATTATGATGAGGTATTTAGCAGGTTGGTGGTTCATTAAATAGGGACTAGTTCAAAAAGATCTAACCAAACCATATATGCACTAGTGGTACCTCAATTTTACTCAATTCTCAAGAAATTTTAAGAACTAAATAAGTTGGAGGAACTAGGAGAAAACATGGGGAACAAACAATCAAGAACTGGCTTAGAAGGGAAGAACTGATGTCACCTATATCGGCATTAAATTCTAGTCAAAGCAGTTAGTGTGGAAAAAGGTACAGATAAAAGGGGTCACAAAAAGACAGTGGGACATTGTATGGATGGGCTTACACGAATGTTTGCCAAGCAGAAATTTCTTGGAATCCAGACACCTTACTGCAACAGAGCAATGCCCTAGATCTGATTGTGGGAGGAGAGAAACTGTAAAACATTTGTTCTGGAATTGTGAATTTGCATCCAAAGTCAGGGATAATTTTAAGCCATTTCTGGCAGAAGTAGCTGGGGTCACATGTCTAGATTATTTTTTGTTTAACACGGCACTGAAAATTAAGAATAAGTACAAAGCAAAAATGACATGGATTTTCTTCTGCATACTTAAAGGAACACTAAAGGTTCGTTTTTTATTAGTTCAATTGATTGCTGTAAGCTAGGGCATTTAAATATAATTTACCTCGTTTTTCCTTTTGACCTCCAAAATACAGTAATCCAGGTTTGAAAATGCCATTTCCTGTCTCTCCTCTTCTTGCTTTCCACCAGCACCTGAGCAGTTTTGCATGGTGGAAAGCAGAATGTGCTTACCCACTCCCTATGACTACAGCCCTGTGTGAAGATGCTCTCTTATCCCTCACAGGCATGGAGGCTAAGCCTAATGGGAACTGTAGTTCCCATTAGGCCGTGATGTAGCAATAATGAATGTGCACCGCAAACCAGGAAGTCAGTGAGAATAACGATTCAGGAGTGACAGGTGAATAAAACAGCTCGATTTCAACAGATATCAAACTAGTTATAATGCAAAACATTACTTTTTACTTCATCAGCTACTGTCAGACTTTAATTTAAGAGGAAAATATTTGTCTTTACAACCCCTTTAAAGAAGTTTTATGGGATGTCCGTAACCTTTTAGTTTTTAAAAAATAAGTCATACCGGTTAGCAAGGCATGCACAATTGTAATTTCTAAATGTGAATTTGCATTTTTTCTGGATCAAAAACAAATGAGAGAGGAAAAGGCAGAGCTTAACTGGAAACATACTAAATGGAAATGTTGGTTTGCCAGATTATAATTTGATTTGCAAAAACGATTTGGAAAACTATGTAAAATTGTACAAATCTTTGTAAATTACATTGAAAAAAACTATGTATATATGTGAAAGTTTTAAATAATGCTTTAAAAAAAAAAAAAAAACGCTGCCATTCTGCGACATATATCAGCATGCAGCGGTCGGCAAGTGGTTAATTATATTAACAAAAAAAAAAAAAAAAAAAGACTGAAAATGTTAAACAAAATGAATCAAAATGCAGCCTGCAGCACACTGCGCCCAAAGGCGCTATCCTCTTTTTTCCTTATGTCCAATTGGTAAAATTTTGTGAAAGTATGGACAGATGACCAAGTCGCGGCCTTGCAGACCTGAGCCATGGAGGCTTGATGATGCACTGCCCATGAAGTACCCACCGCTCTAGTGGAATGTGTATTTTAACCTTAAACGGGGAACCTTTCCACTGAAGCCATAGGCTTGAGTAATGACCTGTCGAATCCATTTGGAGATAGTGGACCTCGACGCTGCCTGTCCACATCTGGGACCCTCTGGCAGAATAAACAAAGTGTCCGTCTTCTGGACCTGAGCAGTAGCTCTGAGATAGATCTTAACTGCTCTTAGTACGTCTAGCGTATGCAATGACTTTTCATTTGCAGAACTAGGTTCTGAGAAAAAGGAAGGGAGAACGAGATCTTGGTTCAAATGAAAGTCAGAAAAAACTTTTGGAAAGAAAGCTCCTAGCAGAGGATATGGCTATCAAAAAAACCAACTTCCTGGTCAGGAGAACCAAAGGAATGTGAGCCAAAGGTTCAAAGGGTTGTTCCTGCAGGGCAGAAAGGACCAGATTCAGATCCCACGGACACAAGGGGGTCTTGGAGGATTAACTCGGATCACTCCTTGAACAAAGGTCTTAACCAGAGAATGTGTAGCCAGAGGCCTTTGAAAGAAAATTGATAAGGCCGAAATCTGGCCTTTAATGGTGCTTAAAGCCAACTTCATGTCTAACCCCATCTGCAGAAAATCTAGAATTCTGCCAATGAGATCCCTCCGGGGATGCCACCCCTTGGCCTTGCACTAGGCCACATAAGGTTTCCAAACTCTATAATAAATAAGTCTGGATGCTGGCTTTCTGGCACTAATTAAGGTAGAAACAACTGAATTAGAGAGACCCCTCCTCTTTAGGATATGGGTCTCAACAGCCAGACCATTAAACTTAGAGACGGTAAGGAAGGATGTAACATCGGCCCCTGAGACAATAGGTCTGGCCGAAGCGGAAGGGTCCATGGATGACCCACAACAATATCCTTACAATTTCTGCGTACCAGGCACTTCTGGGCCATGCTTGGGCGACCAGAATCACTGGTTTCTCTTCTGACCTTATCATGCGAAGGAGGCGGGGTAATAGGTGTAGCGGAGGAAACGCATACATTAGGGAGAATTGATCCCATGGAAACACCAGCGCATCCATGCAAGTGGATCCCTCGTTCGGGACAGAAAGTTGCCCACCTTTGCATTGAACCTCAATGCAAAGAGATCCACATCTGGTGTTCCCCCACCTCTGACAAATGGCCTGGAAGATGTCGGGGTGAAGAGTCCACTCCCCAGGGAGCAACTGCTGGCGGCTTAGGAAGTCTGCCTGCCAATTGTCTATCCCTGGATAAAGACCGCAGATATGCAGGGGACATACTTCTCCACCCAGATCAAGATTCGATCCACTTCTCTTTGGGCTGCACGACTCATTGTGCCTCCCTGATGATTTATGTATGCCACTGTTGTGGCATTGTTGGACTGAATCCTGACTGGGAGACCCCTCAACCTGTTGGTCCAAGCCGACAGGGCTAGATGAACTGCCCGAATCTCTAGCAGATTGATGGGTAGAGACCTCTCGGTAATCGACCACTTTCCCTGGAGAGACCTGCCCTTCAGAACTGCACCCCAGCCCAGACGACTGCATCTTTGGTCACAATCTGCCAAGACATGGGAACAAAAGACTTCCCTCTTAGTAAGTTCTGGGGAACTAGCCACCAGCAAAAGCTCTGCCGAACTGTTCGTGAGAGGAACATAGGGAGGTCTAAGGCTTGGACTTTCTTGTTTCAAGTGGATAGGATGGCGTGTTGAAGTCCCCTTGAGTGGAACTGAGGGAATGGGAAGGCCTCGAAAGAGGCTACCATCTTCCCCAACAGCCGCATACAAAGGCAAATGCAGGGTTGACTCCTTGATTTGACTAGCTGAACTAGTTCCTTTAAAGCATCAATCTTTATCTGGGGCAGAAAGATCTTTCTTTGATCTGTGTCTATGAGTAGATCTAAATACTCAAGCCTTTTCGCAGGCACCAAGGCTGACTTGTCCAGATTCCCATGGATTCCAGGTATCTCACAGTATGGTGTACTGCTGAGTTTAGTTTGGTAACTGAACGATCTACGAACAACAGATCGTCTAGATAGGCTACTATAGCTATGCCTTGAGATCTTAGATGGGCTAACAATGGGGCCAGTACCTTTGTGAAAACACGGGGTGCGTGTTGTAGTATATGTAGTAATATGTTGGGTGTTATATAATATAATAATATATATATATATATATATATATACACACACATATTATACAAGTCCAACATATACAGGCCAGATTTCAGTAACCTGTAATTACATGTTACACATCAAATTCTCTTGTCCATTGTCAATAGATAAAGAGATAGGAAGTCTAGTTTACACATCAAACCTGTAATTACATGTTACAAGTCAAAAGACAGTTGTCAATTGTCAATGGATAAAGAGATATGAAGTCTAGTTTACACATCAAACCATTACGTAGGCCACAGGTAATCCAATTACTTATTAGAGGTTATTGGTATGCAAGGATGTATACTAGTTAGCTCCCTAATACTAATTAGTGACTCCTGCTGGGAGTGACAATTACCTGGCACTCTGGAAGACAGGACGTAGATCCTGTCTTTCAGATCAAAGACGACCAATCAAATTGCTCAGCTATTCAGTGAATAGAAAATATAATCTGGTAGTTCTGGTTGTCACTCAGAGAATGTATTCCCAGTATTCTCTGTATGAGTTTGGATTAGAGTTAGAGATTTGAATTATATACTCTGTTGGATTCTTGTATCATCTGTGGACTTTGGACTTTATTCTGTATTGGAAGTCAGTTGAATGAAATTTGCGTTCTCTGAAGGGCCTGGTGCGTTGCTGCGAAACAACATAATTTATAATCATCATACTAACATCTAAACATCAATTATTTAACCGGAAGACTGGACTATACACTATACATTCATAAGACTACAGTGCAGTGGCCAGGCCGAAAGGTAAGGCCACGAATTGAAAGTGGCCTTGATTTACCGCAAAGCGTAACAGCTTCTGATGGTTGAGGAAGATGGGAACGTGTAAGTATACGTCTTTTATATCGATGGAAGCCAAAAGTTCCCCTCCTTGTAAGGATGCAACCACCAACCGGATCGACTCCATCTGGAAAGATCGGACCTTTAGGAACCGGTTTAAGGCTTTGAGGTCCAGAATGGGTCTTACATCTCCGTTTGGTTTGGGGACGGTGAAAAGATTTGAATAAAACCCCAAACCTTGTTCTTCCAATGGCAGTTCTCCGATTACCCTTTGGGATAATAGATGATCCAAGGCCAATGTTAGAGATTTTCTTTTTCCCGGGTCTTTCGGGACGCTTGAGGCCAAGAAGCGAGGTGGAGGGAATTCGCTCAACTCTAGATTGTAGCCATCGGAGACCGTAGAGAGGACTCGATTGTCTTGGATCCTCTCTTGCCAAGCTTCCGCAAACAGCCAAAGTCTTCCCCCCCATATGGCTGAGTGGGGGTGAACCTTCATAATGCCGACTTAGACGCCGGCTTGACTGGCTTACGGTTCCAAGGTTTTTTGGAGGCCTGAGGTTGTCCCTGTGGTTTTCCTGCATTAAACCGTCCGGGAGGCCGTCAGAACTGCCTGGTAGTGGAAGTACTAGGAACAGGAGAGGAAGATTTTTTAAAGGAGGGAGGACCCCTAAACCTTTTCTTCACTGGAAACAGTGTGCTTTTACTGGAAATTTTCTGAATGGAAGTATCCAGACCTTCCCCAAATAAACGCTCCCCATGGAAAGGAAACTCTGTAAGTAGTTTTTTTAAACAGGGTTTCAGCCGACCAGTTCTTTAGCCAGAGTAATCTGCGCATATGAACTAAGGAGATAGAGAGACAGGAGGGCTGTTGTATGGAGCCCTTGATAGCATCTATGACAAAGCATAGTGCCCTGGGAAAGGCAGCCAATTCCTGAGCCTGTTGGGCCGGGATATCCTTCAAGACGCCTTTTAACTGGTCTTTTAAGGCTTGGCAAATACCAATATGAATATGAACTAAGGAGATAGAGAGACGGGAGGGCTGTTGTATGGAGTCCTTGATAGCATCTATGACAAAGCATAGTGCCCTGGGAAAGGCAGCCAATTCCTGAGCCTGTTGGGCCGGGATATCCTTCAAGACACCTTTTAACTGGTCTTTTAAGGCTTGGCAAATACCAATAGCTGCTACGGTAGGCTGGACTACCCCCCTAGCTGTAGCAAACGAGGCTTTAAACAGCGAGTGTCACTGTCCAACATCCAGTAAAATACTGAAAAACTTGTGCAGAAGTACTCTCCGTGTCCACCGTCAACCAAGGTGAGTAAGGTGAACTGAGCTTTTATGGACTAGGTGCAAGTCACCTGACCTGCTCTGTCCTGTAATCTCTAGCCTCTTAGAGAACAGCTGAGATGGACCTCTTGCACGCATGCGAAAGCCATTGCTGTGTGTCCACCATGAGACTGCTCGCGCACACGTAGCCGCGCGTGCCATGCAGCCTCATGCACGCCACGTGTGCGCGTCTGACACAGCGCATTAATTTCACATATGCGTGTGCGCCTATGACACATCATGCCGCGCGCACGTGACGCTAACGCGCCCGTGCATGAGGTTGGAGCTACCGCAGCTACCATGTGAGGTAAGACAATTGTAGCCAAAATTTTCCCTGCTATTACCTGACTGAGCATAGACACCCCTCCTCCCCACAGCATTCAGGACAAATGATAGGAGAGGCACAGACAGACAACTTAGGATAAGCATAATGGCTCAAAAAGAAGGAACATTTCAGGACCAAGTACAGAAGCACCTTCACTTACCTGATCCAGCGCCACACACACACAGACAGCCCAATCTTCGCCCATCACGGAGAGCAAAGTCTGAAGACCTTCAGGGACCAGGGTCCATGGACAGGAACACCACACCCCTGGACCCATATCGCATCCTGTCAGTAAATTTTTGGTATTAGGAAATTTACAAAAGTACTGAATAACCAGGATCCAGCCCTCAAAAGAGGAGCATTACAGGCCAAACCCCGTTCTTCTCAACCGGGGCCTGGGTACCGCCCACTTTGGCTAAGAAGCACTTTGGACGGATCCGGATTCATGGAGGCTTTTTACATCCAGCATGGATCCCTCCAGTGGAGCTCCTAGAAGCACATGTTAACTCATGACCAACACCTTAGACACTGGCGAAAAAACTGAGGTACTCCCGGTATGGGAGGGGTTATATAGAGGAGGGAACTTCCTGCCTTACTATGCTCCTCTGTGTCCCGTAATGTACGATAAAAAAACAATATTTTATACCCGGTATAAAACATTTCCAGTAAAATAAAATTTCTTCATAAAAATGTAGGCCAAAATGTATTCTGCTATATATCTTGGGTTTAAAAAATCCCAATAAGTGTATAATTATTCCTGTGTGTAAAAGTTACCACGGCTGAAAACTATAGTATATATAGTTGAAAATGTATCAGTCCTGATATACTGACTGCCAATCTTATTTCTTAACCTCCCTGGCGGTATTCCCGAGTGTGGCTCGGGGTGAGAATTTCAAGCTACGATCGGTAACCCCGAGCCACATTCGGGCTTGCCTCGCTGGATGCAGAAAGAGGTTTCTTACCTTTTCTCTGCGCTCCAGCAACGAATCCCCGCAGTACACGGCGGCCGGATATTCCGCCTGATGCTGTGTGTACCTCAGATTCCCTGCGAGCGTCGCGACGTTCAAACGTATAAGTAGAAACACAGTAAAACACAGTAAAAACACACTGATACAATTGGATAAAAATAAAAATACAGTGATCTTTTATTGCCCCCCCAGTGTTTTCTCAAGTGACCTGTCTGCAGATTGCTGCTCAGTATACAGACACTGGTACTGTAATCATGGCAAAGCACGCCTCTACTTCCAAATCGCTATGCGACCTGCTGCCAGATAGCGACAGCGATGCAGAATCCCTTGCGGAGGAGCTGAGTGACAGCGACGCGTGGGAAAGCTCGTCATCAGATGAAGAAAGTGATGCAAGTGACGATCCTGCACCTGTGCCCAGCGATGTGCGGACTTGGTGGGCAATTGATTGCGCTACGGAGCACGTAGCGCCCCCAAGGTTTCCCTTCACAGGATCACCTGGGATAAAAGTGGACATAGAGGGTGACAATCCGTTGGAATACCTCTGGCTTTTTTTGACGGATGAGGTGATCAACAAAATAGTGTTGGAGACAAACAGATATCAAGATCAGCAAGCTGCTACCCGTCAGCTATTTTCTCGGCGCAGAAAATGGGAGCCTGTGACCAGTGATGATAGCTGGAAATTCCTTGGCCTCCTAATTTTACAGGGAGTGGTGGGGAAACCACTCCAAAAGTGGTACTGGACCACAAATAAATTATTAGCCACACCTTTTTTTGGAACGGTAATGTCCGAATATAGACTCTCTTTAATTATGAAGTATTTGCACTTCGCAAATAACAAGGAATTTGACGAACAATCTCATCCAGCTCCAAAGCTGAAAATTTTTTGGGATATTTACCAAATGATACTGCAGAACTTCCAGCAGACCTATGTTCCTGAGCGGGACATCACCATAGACGAAAGTCTGATGGCCTATAAAGGTAGGCTTAGTTGGATTCAATTTAATGCGTCTAAGTGCGCTCGCTTTGGGATCAAATCCTTTATGCTGTGTGAATCCAGCTCTGGATATATTTGGAACACAGTACTTTACACTGGCAAAGGGACCAAATTCTCCCCGAGATTCAGTTTTTTTGGGATGGCAAGCGCGTCAGTTCTGTCAGTGATAGAGCCCTTGCTCAACCAGGGCTACTGTCTCACTACAGACAATTTCTATACTTCACCAGAACTGTACGAGTTCCTTCTTATGAACAAGACGGACGCTTATGGAACCGTGAGGCCTAACCGGCGGGACATTCCCATCAGGATTTTACAATAAAAAGCTTGAGAAAGGAGAAGTTGCTGCATGGCAAAAAGGGAAAATGTTGGCACTAAAGTGGCGGGACAAAAAGTACATTTCCCTTATGAGCACAGTGCACAACACCTTGACCGTCATGGTCCATACCAGAGGTGGAAAAGATGTAAGAAAGCCCCAAGTTGTATTGGACTACAACCACACGATGGGAGGTGTGGACAGGGCTGACCAGGCCATGACTTTTTACCCTGCTATGCGAAAGCAGCAAAAAAAATATTATAAAAAATTTTTCAGACATCTTTTGGAGCAATGTCTGTGGAATTCATTCATCCTGCTGAAAAAAAAAATGCCAGGTCTATGGTCCATGCAGACTTTATGTGGAAGGTGGCAGAACAGATCTTTCTAAAACACCAGACGCCAACGGCAGTAAACCGTTCTGGACGACGGGCTTCTGGTGTTGTAAATCCTGAGCGCCTGACTGGTCGTCATTTTATGGACTATGTACCACCCACTGCAAAAAAAATCAGCACCCACATGGATGTGTGTGGTTTGCTGCTCCAAGCGTGACAACAGCGGAAACAAAATATGCAAAGAAACGCGCTTCTGTTGTCTCGACTGCGACGTTGGACTTTGCGCCATTCCTTGCTTTAAAGATTTTCATACCCGAGACATTTACTAAATAATGATTTTGCACACTTGTTTGACCCCCCAAAAAATCTGAGTTTATGAATATATTATTTGTTAAAATGTATTGAATAAAAAGTATTCTTATTATTAAATTATTATTTGTTATTATTTATTATATTATAATTTATGATTTTGTGTTTCAAACTTTGTCATAGTCTACTAGAGACTCTGGTTTGGACAGATTTAGGTGAGGTATTCCTAAGAATTGCAAGCCTGCAATCTAAAACGCCAAATTTCCATGCAAAATAATGGTACCGCTTTCAGCACCTAAAATCTGAAAGAATCATACCGCCAGGGAGGTTAAGGCCTTTAAAATATAAGGACAGTACAAAAAAACCCAGAATTATCCCCCCCTTTTTAATTTTTTTTTGTTAACCAGTTCAATACTGGCCCATTGACAATTGACGGCCGGAGATGGGATCTCCCATCCTAAGTGGCCGTCAATTGACGGCCTGGGCTTTGCAGGTGAATATCTGAATGATGCCTGCAGCCATAGGCATCATCCAGATATCCTCTTCTTCAGCCGGCGATTCTGCACGGCATAAGAACGATCATATCGGCGGTTCCGCCGCATGATCGTTCTTACAGGCCGCGGGAGGGGACATCCCCCCCCTCCCGCCGCCATCCGGTGCTTTTCCGGGCTCTCCCATGCCTTTGGGGGCCCGGAGAACGAATCGTCCGGCGTCGGCAGGAAGCATAGAGATGACTGGTGACCATCTATGACCGTCGGAGGACCCGTGCGCGATGTGATAACGTCACGCCCGGGTCCCCGTAAACAAAGCCGCAATTGCAGCTGTAAGCAACCATTCATGAGATCGGTGAATTTTTTTTCACCGATCTCATGGTTTCCAGCCGGGAGGAGAGATGTGAGTTCTTATTGACCTCGCATCTATCCTTAAACAGGACCTGTCACACACATTTCCTATTACAAGGGATGTTTACATTCCTTGTAATAGGAATAAAAGTGGAAAAAAATTGAAAAAAAGTGTAAAAATAAATAAAAAATAAGTCAAAAAAATAAATAAAAGATAAAAAAACGAATCTAGCACTAGATCTCCTCTGTAAATCTAAACTGGTAACCTGTAAAAAATAAAATAAAGCGTTGCCTATGGAGATTTTTAAGTACCAAAGTTTGGCGCCATTCCATGAGTGTGCGCATTATTAAAGCGTGACATGTTGGGTATCTATTTACTCGGTGTAACAATCTTTCACATAATACAAAAAAATTGGGCTAACTTTACTGTTTTTTTTAATTCATGAAACAATTTTTTTTACAAAAAAAGGCGTTTGAAAAATGATTGCGTAAATACTGTGCAAGATAAAATGTTGCAATGACCGTTGTTTTATTCCCTAGATTGTCTGCTAAAAAAACATATATAATGTTTGGGGGTACTGCGTAATTTTCTAGCAAAAGAATGATGATTATTACATGTAGGAGATTAGTGTCAGAATAGGCCCGGTATGGAGGTGGTATAAAAGCCTGGTATTGAAGTGGTTAAAGAAGACAGTCTGAGGTATTTAGTAAGACATGTGACAGCACCATTATGTGACCAGTGTGGAGATAATGAGGAACAGTGATGACAGTATGTAAAAACAATAAACCAAAACAAAAAATTGTACATCCAGTCATCAGAGTAGTTTAGTGTCACAATAGTGACACTGAACTACTCTGGAGGTGGGTGATCAGGGAATCTTTTTGTTTGTTTGCTGTTATAATAATTTTAGCTGTCATGAATGGGCTAACATTTATGAAAAGCTTGCTGATGGTTGTAAGCTGCGATTGGTTACAGCTACTCACATGGTACAGGTAGCCAGATATCATGCGATTGCTGTGGGTCAATCACAGATCACAACTATAAGCAACCTGTTCATGAATGGAAATCCATTTATGACACTTTGTTTACATTGGAGTTATGCAATTGCTATGACCAATCACATGATACCCGGTACCCAGTTACCAGTAATTGTGATTTGCTGTGTCCAGTGGTCACAGGAGCATCGCGCTAAGCACGCCTAACCTGGAACAGGCTGACTCGGGAACATATATGATCAAGCCTGCCTGTGCAGCCTGCCCTTAGTAAATGTACAGCGGGCGGTCAACATGTGCTTAAAGCCCCTTTCACACGGGCGGAACCGTTTAGGTCCACCTGCCAGTTTTTTAGGCGGACCTGAACAGACGCTCCATGTACCTCTATGGAGCCACGGATGTCAGCGGTGACATGTCCGCTGACATCCGACCTGCTCCGATCGGATCAAATAAAGGCAGACTCTACGGTCCGTCTTCATACGATCCCCCATAGGGTAAAGCGGTGCTCCGACAGGTCGCTCCCTGCACAGTGTTAAGTGACAGGCCTGTTATCTGCCTGCTCAGCGCGGATCGACAGAGTGATCCCCACCGAGCAAAGCGTAGCCCGCCCACATCCATGTGTGAAAGGGCCCCAACACATTCCCACCCGGCCCATGGTCAGATGGGAACCCTATTGTCCTAGGATGATGTCCTCCCGAGAACAGGCTGTCCAGTAGACACAGCAAGTGACAGATCATTTTGAAACGCGCAGACTGTTCGCGGGAGAGCCAGTGTACCGAGCCATTGCCGATGCCATGTGATCACTGTGACCAATCACAGCAGATCACATGACAGTTGTAAATATTGTATGGCATACTTTCATGTATACAATTGTGTTGCTAGCTGAGATTGTTCAGTGATAGGGCTAAATCACAACCCATTTGATTAGCCACGGCCAATTACAGTAATACACAGTGTCTACACACGTCCATTCAGTAAAAATATATATGGACTTTACTAGACTATTTATGAATACTTTTAACACATTCTTATTTACAGTTTTTGACATAAATTAAAGTTTACTTCATTGTTATGAATTTATTCACTTTATATTGATAGCGTAACATGTTTTTTTAGTATACCATGTGATACGTGATAAAGGGGGACAGAACAACATATTCACTTTATGATTTACTTTTTTGTTCTTGTAGTTTTTTTTTTAAAAGGGTAAAACAAAGAAAATGTGCATTATTGCAAAGATGTACAGCATATTCAGCTTTAAAAAAAAAAAAAAAAAAATGAAAAATGTGAACTAACCCATAGCACTCTTTTCACACCCAAAGTCTTTGCTGCACTTAAATTTTTCAATGATCATCCTTTGCCACTTATGGCAGCCAGTGTAGTAGTGTCAGAACACATTCCAAGGTATTTAGAAAGAGGCAGGACTGGTCCCTATTGGAGGAGGTGATATCATTCCCATTGCTAACCACAGAGGAGAAGCTCCTGAGGCATTTTGGCGTTTGGATGATCTGGATCACCATATAACCATTGCAGAGGTTTATATCTGCAGAAGCGCTCATGACCTTGATACCCGAGGTCCTTTCATCTGGTAAGGGTCACCCCTTATTACTCTGTGTGACACCGGAGGAAGATACAGTGTGGTGGTGGTGTATAGCAGTCTCACTCTGTCTTTGCACTTCTATTTGCCATCTGTGTGGAATTTGGACTACTTATTTTCTGAATCAGAAGTTTTTTTGGTGTGGACATTTCCTATTAGTTCCTATAAGGACATCTATTATACTTGTTCATTGACTTGAATTAATTCCTTGTAATTATATATTTATTTTCTATTATTTTTTTTTATATGTAAGGTGTTATTTACCTATGGTGACAGAGAGATCTGTCATTGATGGTACATTTAAAGTTTTCACTCACTGCTATTTTCAATATAATTACCTACACAATTTGTTTTGCTTAGCGGAACTATAATTGTACTCGGAGTCTCAGGTAATCGTGCTAGGGAAAGATCAGAGGGGAAACAGGGAAATAGACCTAGAGGTGGGAAAGTGACCTGAGGCGTGCCGGGGTCACGTGGTCAGTATGCCTAAAAGGGGGCATACCCAAGTAGAAGTAAAAGAAGAAATAGCAACAAAAAAAGGGGATGGGTGGGTGGGACACAGGAAAACCGACGCCCAGAAGGAGGAAGGAGGACGGGTTTAAATACCCCCCCGACTCCTCCTACAAATACAGGCTGACCTGCAGTCAGCCTTTCACTTGTACTCGGAGTCTCAGGTAATCGTGCTAGGGAAAGATCAGAGGGGAAACAGGGAAATAGACCTAGAGGTGGGAAAGTGACCTGAGGCGTGCCGGGGTCACGTGGTCAGTATGCCTAAAAGGGGGCAAAGATAAACCAGTAGGATGAGCTGACCAAGAGATTGAAATGAACGAACTGTAAACAACCCAAAGCCTCCAACGCAAGAATACCTGTGACAGACATGCGGAACTGGGATATGACCGGAAGGAATGCTGACAATTGCCGATCTAACTCATCAATCACAAGAATACAGACCCCCCCCCCCGATGAATGGCCCAAGAAACTGCACCTGTGCCGAAAGCCGGCCCAGAGTGGATGTTAAAGTGCTACCCTAGTTAGTCGGCAGGGAATGGCTACATGTCGAGCCCTATGCTAGCAGAGAAGGGAGTACTAGGGAAAGGAAAGTAGCCTCCCCCTGAGTACATCCACCAAAGTCTGGTGCCCGGACTGTACTGTGCACCAGCTTGAAAAACCCGTTTGAGCTGAAAATGGCAAAAGAAAACAAAAACGCAAGTAGGTACTGAATGTCTGTGAGAAAAGGACCCAGGATACCGAGATAGAAACGCCTGGAAGATATCCCAGGCCCCAGTCAGGGACTTCCTAGGCTAAATGAAAAGGACTTGAAGATCAGGCTCCGTCTGTAACAAAGGAGAAGGCTAAATTGGGAGGTTCAAAGAGGGCGTTCCACCATGTATAGAACCCGTAACTGGAGAAGGACGGATGGCGGCAAAATCTGCAATATCTGCCGCCTATGACATGAATTCTGCAAAGAAGAAGAACATTGTTAAAACAAAACATGACCCACAAGCCCCAACTTACCTCAGGAGAATGAAAATCCCTACTTACCCTTACCACTACCTGTGCAGGTGTCCGTGATTAACACACGCAGTGACGTAGAGCAGAAATGAATACATAGCACAAGACTGTAAAACGTGTCAGTCCGAGGAAACTAGCGAGGCTGAGCAAGCCTGAGGCAAATCAGGCCAATTAAAAACGTAACACTCAAGCCTATGAACCTGAAGACGTGTCAGGCAAGTGATGCAAGTAGTGAGATCACGTGACGTATGAATGTATGTAATGAAAGACGTGAGAAGCGGATGAGGGGACTTGCCACCGCACAAGCCAATTAGAAACGAACATCTCAATCCGACAGTACCCCGTAAACGTGACGGGTAACCGAGCAGTGGAGGGTGGTCATGAACTAACGTGAGGATATGAATGTGACATGTATGCACAGACTATGAAAAATAAACTGTAGCTGAGTGTAGGACCACTGCCGCTGGACTGAGAACGTGACCACCCCAAAATTGCAAAGGCCGAGCAACCTGAGGCGTAACAGGCAAATTAAAAACGTACACTCAGGCCTGATGAACCTGAAGACGTGTCAGGTCATTGTATGAGAAAATGAAATGTCAAGATGCATGAAATGTATGAGAAACGGATGAGGAGACTTGCCACCATACAAGCCAATTATAAAACGCTCATCTCAATCCGTAAGCACCCATAAACGTGATGGGTGACCCCCCCCCAGCGGTGAACGCTATGAACCTAAATAAACGTGCCAATGCTATCAACTAGAAAATGTCGCAACTGAAACCCTGCATGAGAACGTAAGTTGTATGAGACGTACATACCCGAGAACATGAATAGCATGGGAAACAAAAACATGAGAAACGTAAAACCTAAGAACATAAAAAACCATGAGAAACTTAAACGTATGAAAAGCCTAATCACATGAGAACGTGAGAAATGTGAAAGCATCGTGACTGAAACCTGCATGAGAACCGTAACCCTGAGAATCTGAATGCGTGAGAAACGTAACGTAAACGGAAAGTAGAAACATAGAAATGCATGAGACACGGAAAAACATAGAGAACCTAAATAGCATGAGCAACGTGAGAACATGAAATAGCAAGAGAAATGTGTACACTTGACAAACGTGCTCGTATGAGAACATGAACAGTAACCACACAAGAACATGACTAGCCTGAGCCATGCAATTGCACCAGAACATAAAACCATGAGAAACGTAATGCAAGAGAAACACCATGAGAACCGTAACCGCATGGGAAGATATCATGAACAGTGTAACGCATGAGAATGTAATCGCATGAGAGACACCATGGAATGTAATCGCACGAGAACTAGCCTGAAAAACCGTAATTGCACGAGAACAAGCATGAAAACCGTAATGTACGGTAACAAGCATGAAAAACGTAATCGACATGAGAACCTATCACGAGAAACAAATCGCATGAGCAACGTAATCACATGAGCAACGTAAACACATGAGCAACGTAAACACATGAGCAACGCAATCGCATGAGAAACGCAATCGCATGAGAAACGCAATCGCATGAGAAACTATCACGAGAAAGGAATCGCATGAGCAACGTAATCGCATGAGAACCACCATGATAACAAATCGCATGAGAAACAAATCGCATGAGAAACGTAATCGCATGAGAACGTAATCGCATGAGCAACGTAATCGCATGAGAACCACCATGATAACCGAATCGCATGAGAAACAAATCGCATGAGAAACTATCCCAAGCAACAAATCTCATGAGAAACTGTCACAAGCAACACATCTCATGAGAAACTATCACAAGAAACAAATCGCATGAGAAACTATCACAAGCAACAATCTCATGAGAAACTGTCACGAGAAACAAATCGCATGAGAAACTATCACGAGAAACAAATCGCATGAGAAACTATCACGAGAAACAAATCGCATGAGAAACTATCACGAGAAACAAATCGCATGAAAACTATCACGAAAAACAAATCGCATTAGAACCTATCACGAGAAACAAATCGCATGAGAAACTATCCCGAGAAACAAATCGCATGAGAACTATCACGAGAAACAAATCGCATGAGAAACTATCCCGAGAAACAAATCGCATGAGAAACTATCCCGAGAAACGAATCACATGATAAACTATCACGAGAAACGAATCGCATGAGAACTATCACGAGAAACGAATCGCATGAGAAACGTAACCGCATGAGAAACTATCCCGAGAAACGAATCACATGAGAAACTATCACGAGAACCTAATCGCATGAGAAACTATCACAAGCAACAAATCGCATGAGAACTGATACGAGAAACAAATCGCATGAGAAACAATCCCGAGAAACAAACTCGCATGAGAAACGTAATCGCATGAGAACTAAATCACATGAGAAACGTAATCGCATGAGAACTATCACGAGAAACGAATTGCATGAGAACTATCACGAGAAACGAATCGCATGAGCAACGTAATCGTATGAGAAACTATCACGAGAAACGAATCGCATAAGAAACTATCACGAGAAACAAATCGCATGAGCAACTTAAACACATGAGAAACGTAATCGCATGAGAACTATCACGAGAAACGAATCGCATGAGAACTATCACGAGAAACGAATCGCATGAGAAACTATCACGAGAAACGAAACGTATGAGAAACTATCACGAGAAACGAAACGTATGAGAAACTATCACGAGAAACGAAACGTATGAGAAACTATCACGAGAAACAAATCGCATGAGAAACTATCACGAGAAACGAATCGCATGAGAAACTATCACGAGAAACGAATTGCATGAGAACTATCACGAGAAACGGATCGCATGAGAAACGTAACCGCACGAGAAACGTAATCGCATGAGAAACGTAATCGCATGAGAAACGTAATCGCATGAAAACTTATCATTGAGAACATAACTAGCCTGAGAAATGTGATCGCCTAAGAACATGAATGGCATGAGAACATAACTTACCTGAGAAATGTGACAGCCTGAGAAATGAGACATGAAAAGCATACTGAACCTGACTGAAACATGGACTCACTAAGCTCACTAACTAATCTCACTAACTGTCCGATCACTGCCAGCACCTACAACAGGGGAAAGCAAGGACGTACAACCCATCTATACCTAGTACTGTAACGCAAGATGGGGGGAAGAGGGGGGGGCTGGTGAGTAACATCCAATGCTACTACACTGGCTCCCACACACACTAAAGAAAGTAACCAACAGATCACTATTCAGCGGTGCGGCAGTCTAACTTAAGTCCACCTTACCTTGAGAGGTTCCTGCAACCACCTGGGAAAGTTGGGTAGCCTAGAAGCATAAAATGTGAAACATGGCTGTGATAGACCATGCTGATGCTGCTATGAGTGGATAACCACCCACGACAACATGTGGTGACAAGAATGGCTGAGGGGTAACATGTCACTGGCCTGGCATAGACACTGAAGTGTTGCTGAGGAACTAATGGGGGGGGGGGGGGGGGTCGAGCGCCAATCATCTCCCTATGTGAAGTTCCAGCCTAGTATAGCGCCGTGGGCGGGTAACGGCATTGGAGCAAGACACTAAGCTATGCATGAAGCTGGCACTGCCATGCTAACGGCAAACATGTCCGGTGAGTGCTGCTGACTCGGTATTGCATTGCAGACCCCTCCCCTCCCGACTGACACCTGACAAAATGGCCAGAGCTGACAGCCACAGATCCTTCCCCTCCCCCCTGACACCATGTGGAGTGGACCTTGCTCTGCCCGCCCGCCCCCTAAGTTGCTCCTGGGAACGAGCGGACCTCGTAGCGCCCCCACAACCACTTAGCCAAGCCCCCCCAGCTACCAAGAGCGAACACACACTCCCCTGCAAACACTCCACCGCAGAAAGAGGAGCGAGCCCTCGAACAGTAAGGAGGGAGAAAGCAACTCGCGCTCTGCTGCAGCCAACAGCCGACGCAGCGTGCTACTCCTGGAGCACCTGTCGGCACACTGATGTCCCCCACGGTAAAAGCGCGGGGAGCTCTCCCGCCCGTAGATGCCCCATACAGCCCAGATGGAGGTGGCCGACGCTCGCTTGTGGGGCTCCCCCGACTCACTCCTAAACCTGTAAATAAGAAGGGAGACATGGGGGCCCCTCGTGGAGCCTCGCGTCCTGCTGACACTGACAGAGACGAAAACCGGAAGTGACGTCAGACGGGTCGCGCCGGAAATGACAGGCATAAACACAGGAAAACCGACGCCCAGAAGGAGGAAGGAGGACGGGTTTAAATACCCCCCCGACTCCTCCTACAAATACAGGCTGACCTGCAGTCAGCCTTTCACTTATCCTTATTTACAGCCAGTGTAGTAGTGTGTACTTGAAAATTACAGTACACAGAGGGGTTGATTTACCAAAACTGGAGAGTGCAAAATATGGTGCAGCTCTGCATAGAAACCATTTGGCTTAAAGGTTGTTAGTTTTTTTGTCGAAGCTTAATTGAACGAGCTGAAGTTAGAAGCCGATTTGTTACCCTGCACAGCTGCACCAGTATTTTGCACTCTAGTTTTAATAAATCAACCCCAGCAGGTAGGCTATGTAGCAATGGGGAGTGAGCAATGGTCAGTGCCTACATCCGACTGTTGACCAATGACAATCTCTCAGAGCCCTCTTTGTTCTGAGATGGCACCCCGAAAGAAAGAAGGGTGCATAAAAAAGCAGTTTTTAAATGCCCGGACCACTTAATTAACCAGCATGGGCAGTGAAAATGAATCTTCCAAAGACAGGGATGAGGAGGGTGTTGTGAGTTAGTTTACCTTTTTTCTTTTACAACCAAAGCTATCATTTATGATTTCCCATGTTTTTTTTGTTATAAACACTACAGTTTTAAACATTATAAAGCACAAAAAAAAAAAAAAACTCCTCATAGGATATAATTGTTTTGTCAGGTAATAGACAAATGAAAATAGAGTTCCAGTTGAGATCAGCCATTGCGGCATACTATTCCCATGACTCACAATCACAAGTTTTAATCCACAGGCATCTCTCTACCATATTTCATAAAGACGGGCAGGTTATTCTGTAAAATAAGATGTGAGCTCCATCTGCTGTTTGCTGGAAAAAAAATGAAAAAAAACTGAGGTTTTTTCCCCTCTTCTATTTTTTTTTATTTTTTATAGAACACTATAAAAATTAATATTATCTTGAATAAATAATTTAAGGCTGCCATGTTACAGTATGCATTTAAAGACGTATTCAAAACAAATGCCTACAAAAGACGAATAATTCAATGGAACAGACTACAGATTGATCTTTGCTGCAGTGCTAATAAAAGTTACACAATTACAAATGCTATAAAACAGGAGTAGGTATAAGGGGAATGACAATATAACCTGGCTCACTGGGTGCCCCAGTGCAGAAATCTCTAAAGTCTTCTTCGCATGGCCAGTTATCTGCATTCTATAGATTCCTGCAGGTAGAATGACCAGTTTATGTAAATAGCAGTGGCCAGTCAGCCTATATAAAATAAATTACAGACTGACAGTGGCCACTGCTGTTCGCATTTAGCCACACGCCATGCAGTCCAGGCTCGGATGTCTGCAGGAAAAAGCATGCAGCTATACGTCAACATCAGCGACCACTGTCAGCCTGTAATCAGTTTATATAGGCTGACTGGCCACTGCTATTTACATGACCTCATCATTCCACCTGCAAAAACATACCGCAGGAATCCAGAGAATTCAGATAATCAGCGGTGTGAAGGAGCGCTAATGGTCACTTTCCTCATTGTTAGTGGCAATTCAAGGTACCTGCAGGCGAAAATCCCAACCTTCCAAGATTTTATTTTCTGCAAAAACTCAGAAAACTCACTGACGGACCACATTTATTGGAAACCTCACAATAACCCATAGAACATTCCAATTCAACAATATTACTTGTACCTCATTCAGAAAGCCAATAGAGAGACTTCCACTAAATTACTGCCTAATGAGAAAAGGTTTTACCCAACAGGAAGTAATGGAAAATTTGCAACCAGGACCCAGATGGTATTTTTTTTTTTGGTGTCAGAGAAATTCTTACATGTTTGTTCGCTGAAACAGCTGTCATTGGGACAATAAGTGAGGTTCAATTTCTTTAATGGAGATCCACATATCAGTAAAACCAGACAAGGGTTCTTATTTTTCCCAACTCTATGTTAAACCACCACTTCCCCGCCAACATGCTGCAAGATTTCTGTAGAGACCACGGACATGCTGCATCCGACAAATGGAGACCACGATCATGCGGCAGATGACGAATAGAGACCACGGTCATGCTGCAGATGACGAATAGAGACCACGGTCATGCTGCAGATGACGAATAGAGACCACGGTCATGCTGCAGATGACGAATAGAGACCACGGTCATGCTGCAGATGACGAATAGAGACCACGGTCATGCTGCAGATGACGAATAGAGACCACGGTCATGCTGCAGATGACGAATAGAGACCACGGTCATGCTGCAGATGACGAATAGAGACCACGGTCATGCTGCAGATGACGAATAGAGACCACGGTCATGCTGCAGATGACGAATAGAGACCACGGTCATGCTGCAGATGACGAATAGAGACCACGGTCATGCTGCAGATGACGAATAGAGACCACGGTCATGCTGCAGATGACGAATAGAGACCACGGTCATGCTGCATCAGATGGATGGAGACCACGGTCATGCTGCATCAGACAAATGGAAACCAATGACAAGTGCAAATCAAACTGCAGAGAGACACAGAATCAATATTAACCACTTGGCGACCGCCGCCAGTACATATACGTCGGCAGAATGGCACAGCTAAACAAAGCACTGCCGCAAGCTTTGTGCCTGTGCCCGCAGGACCCGATGTCCCGTGATTGTATCACAGAGCTGCAGAATAGGGAGATGCCTGTGTAAACAAGCATTTCCATGTTCTGCCTTGTGACAGGACACTGATCTACTGCTCCTTGTCATCGGGAGCAGAGATCAGTGTCATGTCACTGGTATCCCAGCCCCCACACAGTTAGATTCACTCCCTAGGACACACTTAACACCTTCCCTGCCAGAGTCATTTACACAGTTATCAGTGCATTTTTATAGCACTGATCGCTGTATAAATGACAACGGTTCCAAAACAGCATCAAAAGTGTCTGATGTGTCCACCATAATGTCGCAGTCATGATAAAAATCGCAGATCACCGCCATTACTAATAAAAAATGAATTAATAATAAAAATGCCATCAAATTATACCCCATTTTGTAGACGCTATAACTTTTGCAAAAACCAATCAATATACGCTTATTGCGTTTTTGTTTTTTTATACCAAAAATATGAATACATATCGGCCTAAACTAAGAAAAACAAAATATATCTTTTTTGGGGATATTTATTATAGCAAAAAGTAAAAAATATATTTTTTTCTCAAAATGTACGCTCTTTTTTTGTTCATAGCGCAAAAAATACCATCAAAAGAAAGCTCTATTTGTGGGGGAAAAAAGGACGTACATGTTGTTTGGGAGCCACTTCGCACGACCGTGCAATTGTCAGTTAAAGCGACGCAGTGCCGAATTGCAAAAAATGGCCCAGTCATTGGGCAGCCAAATCCTCCGGGGCTGAAGTGGTTAACGTGACAGTGCTAAAAATGTTTACCAAGCATTGAAGCAGCAAGCTCAGGACATAGAGGATGAATACACAAATGAGATCATCTTTACCAGAAACTGTCATCTGTAACCAACACACTTTGTCCAATACTCTTTTTAGAACATACAGTTCTCAAATCTAGTGTAAAACATATAAAATGGAGATCTGCCAGCACAGTGCAGACAAGGTTAAATGTGGCACACATTTATTCCCCAACCCCCCTTTTATTCCCCTGGATTATGCAGTTCCTGAGTAAAATGTAAGGGCAAATCAAAAGCTAAGCAGACAATTTTTAAGTTATACTAAGTGAATGTGATCATTTAACATATATGTTACCTCAATATGGTAACAAAAGTGGAAATATACAACAACCCAGATCTTCCTCTTCTTGTGTCCCTCTTCAGAGTGCCTGGCTCCTCCCTCCTGTTGAGTGCCCCCACAGCATGGGGGAAGCTGAGCCGAGCAGTAGCTCCCTGTTCATTCAGACACGGAGCTGAGGTTCAGCCCCGCCCCCTCTTTCTCTTGATTGGCTGACTGACAGCAGCAGGAGCCAATGGCACCGCTGCTGTGCCTCAGCCATTCAGGAGGGAGAGCCCTGGACAGCTGAGGCACTCATGTACATTGCTGGAAAGAAAGGGAACTTGGGCTGCACACAGGAGATTTTTTTTATCCTAATGCATAGAACGCATTAAGATAAAAAAAACCTGCCTTTACAATCACTTTAAGACCCCTAACACCTTATTAATTAACAGATGATCTTTCAACAAAATAAAATAAGTTACAGTAGGACATGCTTTGATGTTCTTCAAACTCACAATATTACCAGACCCATAGTTTACATACAGCACAAAATATTTTATTTGTGCAGTAGTGTAGTAGTGCTGTCCAATTGCTATTCAAGACGTAAAAGCACATGGTGATTAAGGCCTGATGGGCCATAGAAAGTCCTGCAATCACATACCATAGACCATAAATAAATAATTAAATACATGTCAGTAGTACAATGTTCAGGCTATCAAAGCAAACCAAACCCTTTAAAAATCTTCACGTGAAACCAACACAAACTTGTCACCAGTGGCAGTAAAAATGTCATGGACATGGCACAAATATTTAACATCAGCGATTAGTAGGGGTGCGCATCTTCACTGGGCTCACGATTCGATTACGATTATATGGTCAACGAGTCAATTCTATTCCGCGATGCATCACGATTGCTGACGCGCTTCCACTTCCGCCGCCTTGGCGGCCCTTCCATCAAGCAATCTTCTGGGACACATCACAGGTCCCAGAAGATTGCCTGGCTATGCAGATAGCTCAGTGAAGCTTCAAGTTGTCACAGCCGGATGCCCACAGTGGTATTGCCAGCGCCGTGGAGAGGCAGGGGAGAGCATAGAGTGTTCGGGTGGCCACTTCGCTGGATTGTGGGACAGGTGAGTGTCTTTTTATTAAGTCAAAAGATGCACTTTTTTTTTAGCTGTGGACTTAAAAAAGAAAAAAAAAATTACTGGAACTGCTTTGAATTAAAAATAACCTCACTCCCATTTTTTAGAGGGGGGCTGTGTAACCTCTTTTTAGTCAGATTTCCTGTCTCACTTTCTCCTTCCTGTTCCGGCCACCTAGGAGGTGACTCCCCTTGCCCTAGGCGGCCCCTCCATGCCTGCGATCTTCTGGGAAACAACACAGGTCCCAGAAGATTGGCTGGCCAATGGTAGAATGCATTGCGCACTCGACCATGAAGCCGTAAGCTGTCATGGCCGGGTGCCCACAGTTGATTTGATGAGGGAGAGGAGGGGGAGATGAGTGGAGCTCCAGGCGGCCGTATCGATGGACCGTGGGACAGGTAAGTGTCGGTTTAATAAAACTCAGCAGCTACACTTTTTGTAGCTGCTGATTTTTAATAGACTAAAAATAGGGTGGAACGCCCCTTTAAAAAGTGCACTAATCCAGTGCACTATAGGGTACAGGAATTCACACACCGCTGCTGGGAGGTCAGGAGGGATTAGAATCCACAACTGACAAACAGCCCTGTGAGTTTCACTGCACTGCTCTGGACTTTGCACATTCCAGCACACTAGGAGTTAACACAGTGGAATGTGCAAAGAGCCAGAGAAATGCCAGCACAGACAGAGCACATTTAGGAGTCACACACTGCTGACAAAATACCTGTGTTAATAAATGCCGTTATAATTCATTTAGTGGCCACTGCTGAAATGTGCTTTTTAAAATATATGCAGATTCATACCTCCGTGTGTATATAACTGTATATGTCGCTTGTGTGCCTACATGGTCCGTCCTGCCTCTCTCCTCTCAGGTCTCACATCTCTCCTGATGTCCTTTCTCAGCCCCGCCCACCGTCTGTAGCTAAAGTCGCAGCTCACAAGAGAGGCGGGCGGGGCTGATGTCAGAAGAGACTTGAGATGAGGGATGTGAGAGGAGAGAGGCAGACCGGACCATGGAGTCACATGATCGCATGTACAGTTATATACACACGGAGCTATGAGGTATGAATCTGCATATATATAAAAAAAAAAAAAAAGCACATACAGCGGTGGCCACATAATGGATTATAACGTGCATTTATTACAAAACTTGTATTTTAAAAGACCTTCTCGGAGAGATCTCCCGGGAGGGGTGGGGCATGCCGGATGACGTCACAGACATCGATTTTTGGGGTCACATGCATCGATGCCGCATCGGGGACCCCCGAATCGTGATGCATCGATTAAAATTCAGCACCCCTAGCGATTAGTAGTCCAGTACCAACAAAGAGGTAGCATAAAAAATTACTGCTAATTTGAGCCCCCGTTCACACTGGTCAGGCTTTGAAATCGCAATCGCATGATTTCAAAGCTGCACATCAGTGAGACTTGCACTGACAATTTCAGAAGTCTAGGCAAGGCGCATTAAAACTGGCAAAACTTTTTTTCAAAGTCCCTACAACATGAGTTGTGGCAATTTGAATGGTTCCATTGCCGATGGGGTGTGACTTGTCATGCGATTTGGAACTGTCAAATCACACCAGTGTGGATAGGTGCAAAAAAAATTAAAAATCACACAAACACACACACACACACACACACACACACACCAGTATGCAGACATCTTGTTTTTCAAACACATAAAAGACAAATACACATGATAAAAGTAAGGTTGCACTGATACCGAGTATTTGCACGAGTACTCGTGCAAATGCTCTGATTCCTGAAACCAATACCTTCTTGGTACGAATCGAGCCCATACAAAATCAGTGATGAATAGGCTCAAATTACACTGTAAAGAATCGTATGCAATTAGGAATCAGTGCTAATCCTGTCCGAATCACATGCGGTTTCCCCCATCGCTCTTGTGGGAACCCAGGCTTGTCATAGTGACCTCAGCCTGTGTTCACACAAGTGTGGTGCTGGATAACGCACCATATTCCTGTTTGAATCAATTCTTTGCAGTGGGATTTGAGCTCATTAATTTTGTATGGGCTCAGATCACACTGTAAAGGGTAAAAAGGTACTTGGTATTGGCAAGTTCTTGACCGAAAATATCAGTACTTGTACTTGAAGGTTAAAAAAACTATATTAAAAAAACCTAGATGAAACCGGGAAAATTCCTGACATCCGACATCTAAAGGAAAAAAAAAAAAAAAGGCACAGCTGTCTTCTCTATTTATGTCAAACACATAATGCCGATTGGCCTACAATAATCTATTGGCTCCTAGAATGGATGACTGCCTCCTAAAAACTACAGTAACGTATGCACCTTGTAAATATAATGGCCGTTTTGGTAAATAACAAAAATATACATATTTATAAAATATATATTAGTATATAAAAGTTTATATGAATACAGTTTGTTACACCCAATACTGATTATTTCTAAGGGTGGGATTTGTTTTTCGGCAATGTTGTATCATTTCTGGATCCATCTGCAACCAGGTCTTCTGATCAGTGTTGGCACCAAATGATGGAGCAGAATTTGCAAGTAAATGACCATGCCTGGGTGGCAACAATGGGCTTGCAGAGCAGTTATCATTGGGTTTTTGTAGGGGGGTTACAGTCACATTTGGCACAGTTGTACTTCTCTCCGTGTATGGTGAAGGAACCTGAGGAACCATGCTATAGGAGCGACTTCTGACATGTGGGGGAGCCTTTTTTTCCCTTTGTTTCTTGAGAAGAAACCAAACAATAAAAATGATGACCAGCAGCAGGACAGCAACAACTACCAAAGGAAATATGATTGAAAGGGGATCAGTTTGGCTAGGCTCTGCTTTAGGATCATCTGTAGTTTGTTTAATTGTGGTTTTGTGACCAGAAGAGCTTGTGGTTGCTATTTCCAAAGGAAGAGTTGGCTCGTCATGTCTTTGATTTCCCCATCGATTTTGATTGCCAAATCTCCTTATGGGAGCTTCTGTAACATTTCTGTTCAGCCAGTGGCTGGTTGTCTTTTTCTCATGGCTCAGGCTGGTGTACAATAGAGCGGCTGTGGTAAATGAAAAAGATTTTGCAGTTGGAGAAGAGTCCACAAGTACTGGATCATATGGAACCACCGAATAGGCAAAGTATCCCAGAGCAGGAGGCACATTATTAGCGTTTAACATAAAAGCAAATGAATCGTTGATCATTTCCTGATCTGTCACATTGGCGTCAACATTCAACAGTATTTGTCTGGCTTCAATGTCACTATGTGTGAACTTTTCAATCTCTTCATACTCGTCTTTTTTAGATGTTTTTCTTCTTACAAGTTTACCATAAGCTGGTGCATAAACAACATAATATTCTGGGTCACTGCTGGTCAGATTTGCTAGTTCGGTTGCATTCAGGTCCCCAGTTTTTAGGGTGTACTTTAAGCCCGTTGGTATTTTTATTCCAATAGCAACATTTACTAGAGGCTCCACAGTGATGTTCAGAACCTGTCCTGTCAGATTACTTTCTGAAGTAAAGACCATGAATTCTAAATTGTCTTGAGAGGTAGTAAAGTTGTTCATGTGATATACTACTTTGCCAGACTCTATTTCTTTCTGATCAAAGTTAGTCACAGGTGTGTCATGGACTAAAATCCTGCCAAACATGGGTGTCTGTGAGATCTCATAATGAATTACTGGGCTTTGTCCATCTGTGGTAGCTGCTAGATTTTTTGTTGTAATTGTGGCATAGGTCTGTCCTTGTACAAGGACAAGACTTGTTTTGTTAACTAAAGTTATGGAAACAGGGGTAACATCTAAGTTAAAAAGTTTATATAATGGTTTGTGTTTGCCATCTGTCACACTGAAATAGAACACACCTGAGCTTGGGCTTCCATCTTGTACAAACCACAGGTCGCCATTATTAATATCCGCTTGTGTAAAATGTTGAATGGATTCATTTAGGTTGTCCAATTTGGCTAAGAAGCCATTATTGGGTGCGCTTATAACAGTGTATGTTATATCTTCTGGTGGATTATCGAGATCTTCAACATTCAGGTTCTCTGGGCTAAATGCAGCCATTTTTCCTTGCAGAACTTTCAGATTGGGCCGTTTTGTTTTAAGCTCCGGTGGTTGGTCATTAACAGGTATTACAGTGATATTAAACATCTCCTCTAGAACATCAAAATCTGGCTTAACAGCAGATTTACTTTTTAAATTGAGCCATGAGGCAAAAGTGAAGTTATCTGTAGGGGACTCTGCTCCATTGTGCGCATAGGTAATCCCAAATTTATTGACGATGTACTGGGAAAAGTTGGGCTTGTCTTTCGTAATATTCCTGTCTCCAACTATGATCACGCCATGTTTGGGTAACATGGTTACCTGAAACCAGACTTCATACGCAGCTCGTTGAGTCTCTGGCAGCCTGACTAGAAGGTTGGAGGCATCCAGCTTTGTTTTTTCTATTTGAATTTTTTCTCCTTCCAAAACAGAAGCACCTATACAAAATAACGAAACATAAATTAGAAGGTGGACAGCTTAAAGTGATACTAAAAAAAGGTAAAAAAAAAAAAAAAAAACCCACACAACATGTTATACTTACCTGCTCTGTGCAATGGTTTTGCACAAAGCAGCCCCGATCCTCCTCGGGTCCCTGCCAGCACTTCTGGCTCCTCCCCCCTGCTTGGTACTCCCATAGCAAGCTGCTCTCTCCTGAGCTCCACTCTGTCCATAAGATACACAAAGTGGGGCTCAGCCCTGACAGCATTAAGCTGGACCAACATGGGCTGGCTCAAAGGGAAGAGCGTACAGTTCTCCTGCTGTGTTCGTTTATTTTGCAGGTCCGCTCCGTCCCTGGGAAGCAACAGCCGTGGGATTGGCTAACGTGGAGGAGCTGCTGATTGGCCAGATGGATGGCTGAATATCCCGTGCTGTAGGAGGTGATAAAAAGAACCAGGCACGGCGGGCTTATCAGACCAGTCAGCTGAGCAGCACAGGCTTCTGTCATGAAGCGCCGCTCTCCCAGCGGCCGTGAGGCCCTTTTATGCCAGCTAATGGAGAAAGCAGAGAGCAGGGGAGGAGAGGAATGGCTGCGTCAGTGCCTAAAGGAGGAGAGTCTCAGCTCCCCCTGCGTTCACTCCCCCTGTGCTAAAGAAGGGCTCTGCTAAGGCTGGAGGCGGTATCAGGAAGCAGCCTGGAAGGAAAACGAAAAGGCAAGCGTTTCTCCTCAGCCGACAGGTGTTAAGAAGCGATACTCCCCCCCCCCCCCCACCCCCAGCGATGGAGGCGAGTGAGCAGTCATCTTTGGTGCATGAGGATGTGAAAGGTATGACTCCTGCAGTTTCTCAATTTTCAGTTCTAATTGACTCATTGTTTTGCAACAATTTAAAGGGGCACATGCTAGTGGTGCTGATGATTTTACACAGAGTGCACAGGTGTCTGGTGCTAGCAATATTGCACAGTTATGGAATGTAATGGAGGATTTTTCAGGGGCACAAGTTATTGGTGCTGAACAAAGAATTCAGCTGCAGGGTAATGCAGTCCAGGAATGTCAGAGAGCACAGGTGTCTGGTGCTGATTATAGGTTACATGCTGACAGTGAGGTAATGGACACTTATGATATGCATTACATGGAGGATATTGGTACTGTTTGGCAGGATGCATGTGCCCCTGCTAAGCAGGACACCAGGAAAGTGCTTTCCTTGTCAAAATATCTTTATTTATGTGATAAAGAATGTACAAGTGCATAACAACAATGAGAGAAGAAAAAATGGTACAATAGAGGGTATACATCATAAGAGAAACTTCTTGACTTGTAAACCTAAATATCTTTGGTTACAAGAGAGACAATTTACAGGTAATTAAACAATGCATACAAAGTCATTGGTGGCAAAGTGAATAAGCAAATATAGTAACTGACTAACTCAGGGGTCCTCAAACTATGGCCCTCCAGTTGTTCAGGAACTACATTTCCCATCATGCTCAGTCATGTCTGTGAATTTCAGAGTTTCACAATGCCTCATGGGATTTGTAGTTCCGCAACAGCTGGAGGGCCGTAGTTTGAGGATGCCTGGACTAACTAAATGACTAGCTGACTAGCTATGTGACTAACTAACTATCGACCCTGGATCGCTTAAGGGATAAGCCATGTAACCAGTCTGATCTGGGCTAAATCCAGGGTTATGTCCTGTTCTAGGGTTCTGCTATATAGGTTCAAGAAATTTCAACAATATACAACTTTGTATCAACAAACATGAACATAGGAATTGTTAATTTGAGAACAAGAGTTCAAAGGAGGGGGAGAGAAAGGGAAGAAGGGGTAGGGGGAGGGGAATCCGCAGGAGTGACCTGATCTCCGCCGCCGGAGAGAGGCTTGAGCAGGGGGGTGCCAGTTTGGCTGGACTACCATGGCAATACAACTTCATTATTAAATGCGTTCGGAAAAGCATATGTTATCCAGGGTTTCCATAGACTCTCAAATCCGGTGGTCGTGTCCATGTCAATAGCCACCATCTTGGCGTGGGACATTGCTGTGTTCATTCTATTTGTGACTTCATTTAGTGATAAATTAGGGGTTTTCCATGCTCTCGCAAGGGTTTGTTTTGCAGCAGTAAGAAGTTGTATGATTAGTTTGAACTGTTTGTGTGGGAGATCATCAGGTTTTAGATTTAATAACGCTGTTTTAGGATCTAAGGGGATTGTTTTCCCCGAGATAATGGAGATAATTTGAAAAATTTTCGACCAAAATGATAGGGCTTTTGGGCACGACCACCAAACGTGAAGGTATGTCCCTGGAGTTGAACAACCCCTGAAGCAAAGATCAGGGTAATTCGGTACGTATTTCGCAACCCTGGCGGGTACTAGGTACCATCTAGTGAGTACTTTGTAATTAGTTTCAATGGCCGATTCGTTCATGGATGCTGATTTAGTGCTGTTCCAGATCTGTTTCCACTCAGATGGTACTAGTTCTTGTTCTAGGTCCCTCTCCCATTTACTCACATAAGGAAGCTTCCCACTGATAGAGCAAGCTGTTAATTGGGAGTATAGGGAGGATATTATTCCTCTAGCGTGGGGGTCATTCTTACAGAAATTCTCAAAGGTGGATATACATGTTGGCGTGGGTGAAGCATCAACAAATGGCTTAAAGAAATTTTTTGTAGATGCCTAAATATTTCGGTCTGTGGTATGTCGTGCGCTGCACTGATGGTGGTGAAGGATAAAAAGGAAGAAGAGTCTATAAAGTCATGTAAGCATGTAAATCCTTTTGACACCCACTCTTTAAAGGTATTGGGATAGATCCAAGCAGGGTAGAACGCAGGGTTTTTATGAAACGATAAAAGAGGAACATGGGGGGATTGGAGAAGATATTTAGTCTTTACTGTGTCCCAGAGGGAGAGTGAGTGTTTGGTGATGGGGTTCAGTAAGTGTTTACGAGCTTTAGGGGGGATCCATAGTACATTAGAAATTGCGATGGGGTCAGACTCTACCGCTTCAATTGATACCCAAAGAGGGGGCTCACATTTGTCGTGGTATTTTACTAGGTTTGCAAGTTGTGCCGCTTTATAGTAGTTTATAAAGTTGGGCAGCCCCATTCCACCATTATCCTTAGATAGATGCAGGATTTGAGGTTTTATTCTAGGCCTAGTGGATCCCCACGTAAAGGCGGAAACTCTTCTTTGTAATATCCTGAAGTAATATGATGGGATTGGGATGGGGAGCACTCTAAATAAATATAATAATTTCGGTAATATAGTCATTTTGACCGCGTTGATTCTGCCAAACCATGATAGAGGTAGATGGGCCCAGGAATTCAGGAGGCTTGATATCTGTTTTAGGAGAATAGGGTAGTTGGAAGAGAATAGATCCGTTATTGATGTTGTAAGGTGTGTTCCTAAATAGGGAATACTCTTAGTTGCCCATACGAAAGGTAGACCGGATTTGGCTGCATTTAACTCTAAGGAAGTAAGCGAAATGCTTAGTGCGAGACATTTTTTAGGGTTAACTACTAGTCCTGAAATGGATGCAAATTTTTTAAGTATTAGCATAAGGTTGGGTCCTGTTACCTGGGGCGATGCAAGAAATAGGAGGATGTCGTCAGCGAACATGCATAGTTTATGCTTGTGTCCGCCTATTTCTATGCCCAGTATTGTCGGGTCTGACCTGATCTTTTGTGCAAGCGGTTCTATGAGGAGGGCAAATAATAAGGGGGAGAGAGGACATCCCTGTCTCGTGCCCCTGTTGGAGAAGGTGTCCGATCTATATCCTGCATACTTAACATATGCCTTCGGGCTATTGTATAATTCTAGGATCCATTTCATGAAGTTGGGGCCAAAGCCCCATTTTTGAAGGGTATACTTCAAGTAGGACCAGGATACAGAGTCGAACGCCTGTTTTATGTCGAGAGAGAGGAAGCAAGCAGGGATTCCTCTCTTCTTGGCAATGTGAGCCAATAGGCTCGCCCTTCTGATATTATTTCCTGCCTGCCGGTTGGGGATGAAACCTACCTGATCGCGATGGATCAGGGTTCCAATTATGTTTAAGCGATTCGCCAGAATTTTACCTAGAAGTTTGATATCCGTATTTAGCATAGATATGGGCCGGTAATTTTCACTGAGGGTATTGTCTGTCTGTGGCTTGGGAATCATGCAGATTGTGGCCAAAAGTGATTCCTGTCTAAATGATTTCAGTTTTAAAAGGTCGTTGAAGGCCCCCGCGAGCCTCGGGGAGATTAGTTCAGAGAGTGCTTTATAGTATCGGGCTGTGAATCCATCAGGTCCGGGCCGCTTGTTTAATTTGAGTTCCTTGATTGCTCTAGTTACGTCTTCTTGCGAAATAGGCGCATCTAGTTGTGTCTTTTGGGAATCAGACATTCGGGGCAATTGGAATTGCGAGAAAAAGGTGTCGGCTACCGATTCTTCAAATGTATTTGTTTCCGCATATAGTTTTTTCAGATGAGTACTGAATTTCTGCACAATTTTAAGTGGGTTGCTGGAGATAACGTTGTTAGCTAGTTTCAGTTTTATTGGTGTATAAGATTTGTTGATTGAATTAAGTGTCCTAGCTAGGTTTGCACCAGTTTTATTAGCTGTTTTGTAGAATGTGTGCTTAGATCTGTCTAAAGCTTTATTTGCCGAGTCCGTGAGAAATAGGTCAAATTCGAGGCGTGCTTTATCTAGGCGATTTTTAGCGTGGGGGGAGTGGTTATTTTGAAAGGCTAGGTGGGCAAGGTTGAATTCCGTTTCCAATTTCAGTGCTAATTGTCTACGGGCCTTTTTGAGGATCCCAAGTTGTCTTTGAATTACCCCTCTCAGTACCAGTTTATGGGCTTCCCAAAGCGTGAGAGCAGATATTTCTGGGGACATATTGAGATCGAAGTAATCTTTTAGGGACTGCTCGATTTCCAGACAGTAGGAGGGATGTTTGAGCAAAATATCAGGCATATACCAGGTCGGGTCGGTCTTTTTAGGAATAGTTGATGCTATTGTTGTGTATACAGCATCGTGATCTGACCAGGGAATGGGTATTATAACAGAATTGAGAACTTCTGGCAGCATTCCAATTGACAATAATATGTGGTCTATCCGGCTATGTGATTGGTGGGGGTTAGAAAAGTAGGTGTAGTTACGTTTCGTGGGGTTCAGTTCTCTCCAGGAATCCACTAAGTTATATTTAGACAGGAGAGTGGACAGAGTCCATTTGGTCTGAAATTTCGGTGGTACGTAAGGAGATCTGTCAAGAAAGGGAAACAGAACCTGATTAGAGTCCCCGCATATTAGGAGAGAGCCCATTTTATGGGCATTGATAGTTTGAAGAAGGTGTGATAAGAACGGCATGGGGTTAAGGTTAGGGGCATAGTATGATACTACCGTTACCGGTGTGTCTAAGATGTATCCTGTTAGGATCAGGTATCGACCTTCAGGGTCTCTGAGTACCGTGTTCAGGGTAAATGGGGTAGATCGGTGGAAGGCAAACAGGGTACCTCTCTTCTTAACTGGGGCTGAAGCCGTATATACTTGTGGGTATGCAGCGTTGAAGTATTTAGGAGTGGTGTTAGGGGTAAAAAAGGGATTTTTAAATACAGCTTACCTGTAAAATCCTTTTCTTGGAGTACATCACGGGACACAGAGCGGCATATTCATTACTATATGGGTTATATGGAGTACCTTCAGTGTGGACACTGGCAATCTCAAACAGGAAGTCCCCTCCCTATATAACCCCCTCCCCTAGAGGGAGTCCCTCAGTTTTGTAGCAAGGAGTATGCCTCCCAAAATGGTCACCCAACAGAGGGGTGGGAGCTCTGTGTCCCGTGATGTACTCCAAGAAAAGGATTTTACAGGTAAGCTGTATTTAAAAATCCCTTTTTCTTTCTCGTACATCACGGGACACAGAGCGGCATATTCATTACTATATGGGATGTCCGAAAGCAATGCTTTAATGAGGAGAGACATCTTCCAAAGAAGGATTTAATTTTAGAGGTATACTCAGATACTAGTAAATCCAACTTAAATGAGAAATGTAAATCTCAAATCAAATCAAGGGAGCCCCCTCAGATCCTGAGGAGCTTGAATCGCGGCCTGTAGTACTGACTGCCCAAAGGCTGTATCCGCATTCCTTCTTACGTCCAATTGATAAAATTTTGTAATGACTACGTTGCTGCCTTTCATATTCGAGCCCTAGAGATCTGATGATGTGCTGCCCAGGAGGTCCCAGGGCCCTGGTAGAATGGGCCTTTGCCGACAAAGGAGGAGGCAAACCTCTTCAAACCCAGCCTGAATAGTTAATTGTTTAATCCATCTTGCGATGGTGGATCAAGCAGCTGCCTGACCCATCTTGGGCCCTTCCGTAAAACGAACACCAAATCCTGTTTTTCCGTACCTTCTCTGTAGCTTTTAAGATAGGCCTTTATGCCCTGACATATCCAACGTATGCAGCAACCCCTCCTTTCTAGAGGTGGGTTTTGGAAGAAGGATGGAAGTACCACATCCTGGTTCAGGTGGAAACTGGATATAACCTTTGGTAGAAAGGAAGAATGAGGACGGAACCCCGCCCTATCCTTATGCAAAATGAGATATGGTTCCTTACAAGATAAGGCTGCCCATTCCGATACTCTCCTGGCCGAAACTATGGTGATCAGAAATACCGACTTTCTAGTCAGTAAAATCAAGGTACCTCAGCCAACGGCTCAAGGGGTTTTTCTGTAGGGATGACAGAACAAGATTTAAAGTCCCATGGACAAAGTGGTGACTTGACAGGAGGATTAATACGCAAGACCCCCCGTAAAAAGGTCTTTACCAGCGAGTGGATGGCCAGCGGCCTCTGAAACCACACTGACAGAGCTGAGATCTGTCCCTTGATTGTGCTTAGTGCCAGGCCTTTATCCACTCCTAGCTGGAGAAAACTTGACACCCTGTCAATAGTATATTTACGGGAATTCCATCTTTTGGATTCACACCAGCCTACGTAGTTCCTCCACACCCTGTAATAAATCACCCTGGAGGCCGGCTTTCTAGCCCTAATCAGGGTAGGAATTACCTGCCTAGACAGACCTCTACCCCTGAGAATCAGGGATTCAGCCTCCAGGCCGTCAAATTTAGACGCTGTAATGTAGGGTGGAGGATCGGGCCTTGTGAGAGTAGGTCTGGTTGTAGAGGAAGAGTCCAAGGGTCTCCCACTGCCATCTTCAGGACTAGTGAGTACCAAGTCCTCCGGGGCCCAGCCGGAGCTACTAGAATGACTGGCTTGTGCTCCACTCTGATCCTGCGCAACAGGCGAGGGAGTAACTGTAGCGGAGGGAATGCATATAGAAGTTTAAATTGATGCCAAGGGCAAACCAACGCATCGGTTCCGCAGGCCATAGGATCCCTCGCTCGAGACACGAACCTGTCTAGTTTCTTGTTGAACCTGGATGCCATTATATCTACGTCCGGCATTCCCCACCTCTGGCAGATTGTCTGAAAGACCTAGGGATGCCGAGACCACTCCCTGGCAACCGACTCTGGCGACTTTAAGAAGTATGCCTGCAGGTTGTCCACTCCGGGAATGAATATCGCCGAAATGCAGGGTACATGAACCTCTGCCCACTGAAAAAATCAAGCTCTTGAGCGGCCTGACTCCTGGTTCCCCCTTGGTGGTTTATGTATGCCACCGCCGTGGCATTGTCTGACTGGATTCTCACCGGGAACCCCTTTAATCTGGAGGTCCATGCCAGAAGGGCTAGGCGAGCAGCTCTGATCCCCAAGATATTGATGGGGAGCTGCCTTTCTGCTTTCACCCAAGTTCCCTGGTGAGAGAACCCCTCGAAGACCGCCCCCCAGCCTGCCAGGCTGGCGTCTGTGGTAACTACCTTCCAGACAACAGGGCTGAAGGATTTTCCCTTTAGAAGATTCTGGGGGTTCAACCACCAGGCCAGGCTTTGTCGGACCCTTGATGATAGCATCAAAGGGGACTCTAAGGCATGTGCCCTCTTGCCCCAGGCTGCTAGAATGGCTGCCTGTAGGACGCGAGTGTGGATCTGAGCGTATGGTACTGCCTCGAACGTGGCCACTAGCTTGCCTAGTACTCGCATACACAGGCGAATAGTTGGTTTTTTCTTGTTTAGAACCAACTGAACCAACCCCTTGATAGCCTCGATCTTTACAAGGGGCAGGAACACCCTTTGCTGTTCTGTGTCTAACCTCATGCCGAGGTATTCCAACTGCTTTGTAGGCTGGAACGCTGACTTTCCCCGGTTTAGGACCCAGCCGAATCCTTCGAGGTACCGAACCGTGAGGTTTACTGCCTGTTGCAGACCCGGCCGTGAGTGATCTATGATTAAAAGGTCGTCCAAGTATGCTAGGACTGTGACCCCTTGGATCCTTAAATTGGCCAGAACTGGGGGCTAGGATCTTCGTGAATACCGGGGGGCCGTGGCCAGCCCGAAGGGGAGCGCCCTGAATTGGAAGTGTCGCTGCCCCACCGCGAAGCTGCCCCTCCTGTCTGAACGGCGCGAAAAAACGTCTATAAGACGTGCGCGCGCGCGTATGCCGGAACAGGAGGAACATGGAGGAGCCGCGCTGCTGGAGACCCAGGACTGCAGAAACAGGCGGCAGATTCAAACCCCCGGCCAGGTAGGACTCTCCAAAAGGCCCCTAGGGATCCTTACTAGTCCTAGGAAGAAAGCAGCAGGTTAGCTAGCAACACATTCTTAGACAGGGGGAACCTAGTGATGGGGGAAAAAAGGTGTCATCCTGTCTCTCTCAGACATAGTGAGCAAGGTTGCCCATGCAGAGCATACTTAGGCTACCCCCCTTTTAGGTTACCCCGGAGAGCCTGCTGTCGAACCAAGTCCCGCAGGCTCCCCCTTACCTGCTCCATGCTGCAGGAGGTTTGTCCAGCAAACTGATCCAATCTTCTCCCATCTCCGTGGGTAGCGTAGTAGACCTTCAGGCCCTGGGGTCCTATGAAGGTACCCACTGTCCTGGACCTATATAGCACCCTGGCAAACAGGAACTTATGGTTTTTACAAACTCCAAGTCCTGGGCCCAGGGTCCAGCCCTCCAAAGAGGAGCATTATAGGCAAAACCCCACGGTTTGGGGGCCCGGGTACTGTCCACTTTGGCACTGAGGCTCCTTGGACAGATCCGGTTAGCCCGCCCTTAATCCCAAGGATGTGGAGCAAAGCTATTCCGTGACCAACACCTAAGACACTGGCGAAAAAACTG